>JAUEKY010017451.1:0-11862 GCA_031833965.1 Scyllaea pelagica
AGAGAGAGAGAGAGACAGAGAGAGAGAGAGAGAGAGAGAGAGAGAGAGAGAGAGAGAGAGAGAGAGAGAGAGAGAGAAACCTATATAAACTTCAAACGAACATGCGTCTCTAGAGCAAATTGATCCTTGATTTAGTCTATTTTAGTGGGCTTACAAAATAATTCTTCATTTGAAGATTTGTTTTAGCATTTTCATACATAAAGCCTGATTGTGTTATATTGATATTTATACTAACACGAAAAAAAGACATGTGCCAACTGTGCTTATGAAGAGCTTGACTCTTCAAGAGAGAAAGAAGAAAAACAATTCAAACTTAATAGAAATATCACAAATTATCAAAATATTTGTGGATTGTTTTTCAACAAAAATGAATACATGGAAAAAGGGTGATGGTGGGTTAAATCTTTGTATCATAAATTTGGATTTGGACAGGAATTAACAAAGCATTCAGAGAGGATTGTTAAAGCATTAAAATGTTTTTGGTTTTTAAATCTTATGCTGGGATGCCAAAACAAAAGCAATGAAATGCAACATGTAACTGAGTTTAAAAGAGAGGAAAATAAGCAGGAAAAGGTCACTGCAGCCCACAATAGTATAATTTCCTTTTAAACCTGATCAATGAATGTAGAGACAGTCATTCTCAGTCATGTGTATCTCAATATATTTTCTTTATAGGATTAAAAAAAAGTGCCTTGCTAAAAAAAAAAAAAAGTTATTCTAATAAAGAATAAAAAAGTATTCAGGTAAACGTAGATATAATTTTTTACAGCCTGTTAAACTAGGAACAAAGAAAGAGTCGGTAATATATTATGTTTGCTACATTATCTCTTACACAGCTGAATCAAGGAAGAGAAACTGTATGAAACGGATAAATCCCAGTCCTGTACACCAAAGAAAAAAACCTATGAATGATTTCTTACTTCCAAGACTTTAAGAAAGAGGTTTATTTTTATTTTTGCCCCCAGAAATTGAAATTACTAGCTGATAACCTTGCGAACTCGCGGATAAGAAAGCACAATTTTTTGGGGGTTTTTTCCATGTTTGCGCACAAAATTTTGATAAGACGGATTCTTGAAAACACATCTACTGAACGCGTTGCTCCGGAAAGGAAGTAGTTCGCATTCGCCATTTCGACTTCTTTAGAAATACATTTATGCATTTCAGCTTTTTATTTTAAAATCGGTCTTTTATCATGAAAATAATGTTCCCACTCCAATCTTCATGAAATAATACACCTGTATGCCAATTTTTATTGTAAAAGGTGGTGTAAAATGCTCGGTTAGTGTGGCTTCATATTTTGCCACCGTCAATTAATAATAGAAGCTAATTCTATACGGTTTGTTTAAAACTTTCTCTTATGATAAGGATTACATTTTTTTAGTCAGACATATCCTATTGAATACAAAATAAATCCAATAACTAGGGTAGGGTTTGGCAAAGGAAGATAATTTTGTCAAAGAGCTTTGTCTTAACACAATCAAATACATTTGAAGAATCTAGTTAATAAAACACTGTTAATGGTACCAGTTCTGACACCCCACTGTATCTGATAGATGAATTTTGATGAACTGATAAACTCTCTTTTACCAACTGCATATTTGATGGAGCACAGTGGGCTAGTCACCTGCTTGTCTTAATCTCTTGACTCAGAGCTTTTCCTGACTTTTGCTTGATATCAGATTGTGCTTATACTTTCGACACATTCTGGTATCAAACATTATGTTGGGTCCCTACATTGCTTTTGAGCGGTACCAAAGGGATCTGATAACATATTTGATGTGGATGTCGTAAATCATTTAAATGTTTAACCTTGTGCCTTTTTTGGTACCAAATCAGAACAAATAGATTAATGAAAAATTTCTTGGTTTGCTTTTCAAAAATTAATATCCAGGCATCTTTACTAGATTTACAAATCAGCCACTCAATTGCAATAGTATTATCCACCAATGTTTTGTTTCAGCTTGAGTAACGGGACCCCTTTGTTGAATACTTTGCTCTCTGTATTCAGTAGATGCCTAATCTCCATGTGTTATGAGAATATTTCTTAAAATTCGTCACTACAGTAACAGTAATTCCTCCACATTCTCCCTTACTAAGCCTTTCCTTACTACTGCCATTTATAAGTCTACTATGAATTGGCCATTTTGTATCTGGAACTTACCTTTGCGTTCATTAATACTTTTCAAAAGGTTTCAAATCTTATTTTGGAAATAACATTTTCTTTAAAAAAGACCAAATGGGTAGACATGTTGCCCAGACATAATGCCAGTGATGCAGCATTTGGGCTGGGTAATGGGGTAAACCCCTCAACATCAACTTTCTTCAAGTTCCTATCTGCCAAGATGTATAAGAGAATCACCTGACATAAATACTTTCAAAACTCATCTAAAAACACATCTTTTCTCAAAGCTATATTTGTAACCCCACCAAATCAACCATATTTCTGCTGGAAGTATTACTCCGTGCGGTGTTTTAATATATTATGTTGAGTAAGTGAATGCTTGCCATAATTTGGCTCATGTAACCTTTCTGCGAGATGTGAGTGTGTGCTGTATGTGCCAGCTGTAAAGCGCATTGAGCTTAACTCCGTTAAAGGAATGCACTAAACAAATGCTATTTATTATCATTAGCTGCAATATCAAAAGAAGGCCCCATTTGCAAAAGATATCAACTTTAGAGGTGGAGGAGAATGGATGTACAAAGGATGAAGTACAACTACCTCAGTGTCCAGGTTTTCTCCAAGCTTTTTAGCAATGTCCTCTGCAGCCTTGAGATCTTCTTCCGTTAACTCCACATCAAAATCTTCCTCCCAGTCATCCTCCAGGCCTTCATCGGGTACTATTTTTAAAAAATTAGGATTAATAGAACTGAGCAACAAGTGTTTGAGTTCAGGGGAGCTTGACATACTTACACTCAAGTGAGACTGACCTTCAACATCAACAAAGACAAAATTGAAACACAAATGTGAAACAAAGATTAAAACAAAGGTATCATTTTTTCACATTAAAAAAGTTTGATAAAATGATACAAATGTTAAACAAAGATGAAAACAAAGGTATAATTTTTTCACATTAAAAAAGTTTGATAAAATGATATAAATTTCATACAGGGACCATGATTTTAAATTGATTGGTTTATAAATCAAATGACAAACAAGAGGGCAGAGGAAACAAGAGCACATAATGGCAAGGGATTTTTTTTCAGCGAGGGTAAAAAGGAATTTTGGAATCAATTGAAAGGTTACCATTTCAGCCAATCAGTTCCAGCCATAAAAAAAAAACAGTCAAGGAAAAAAGAGAAGAAAAATGGACAAAACTGTTAGGGTAAGCTTTAGATAATTTCTTTCCTGCAAGTTTGACATTAGTTAGTTTTGCTCAGCAATCACTATCCCAATGTCTAGCCTCACATGTAGCTGGGCGTTGTAGTCCAAGGGCTTCTTCTCAAAAGGAAAAAAAAACAACCTATATATTAAATTCAGTATAATCAATATTTCAAAATCTATGCACCTTCTGACCACCAAAAGTGTATGCACATCACTCCATGAAGAAATCATTCATCTAAAGTTCAACTTCCACTAACTTTTTTAACATGTTGAGATAAGAAAGCATTATAAAGAGTAAATTTATCAAAATATCATCAAGCTCAGAGAAACACAAGTTAAGAGCTAAGAAAATGATAAAAAAAACATAAAAAAATATTTGCTCAAACCTTGGTTTTGAAAGAAACTCACCTCTGGCATCACTTGAGTCAGAGGAAGCTGTGCCAGTTTCTCCAATGACGACCATGTCACCTTTGACCCTCATGGCAAGTTCAGGGTCACATTCACCTTGTTCAGGCTGTGGGTGGTCAGTGGTCGCCTTTGACTCTTTTGGCTCTGTTGAGACCGTTTCATTTCCAGAATTCAAACTCTTATCCTGGTCATTCTGTGGCGCTTCACCCGGAGACGAACCAGCCGAGTTCTGGGTAACCTGATTGTTCTCTTTTTGTATTGGTACAGTGGGGATGTCTTTAGCAGCTGATGAAGCATTGCCTTCTAGCAGGGTTGATGGCGTTTGTGCTGGGGGCGCCATGGCATCTGCTGCGCCACAGGCAGCATCCCCTGTGATGTCAGTGCTTTCATCTAAAGAGGAAGACAGGTCAACTCCAGAGGCGGCGGCAGCGCTCACCTCCCTGGGCATCGCACATCCGTTGGTGGATACTGAAATTCTCGGGTCCTTTCCTTGTACATCTGCACCGGGCATTTCTGCTGGAGATCCAGGCTCCAGTGCAGAATGTTCTTTCAGAATAGAGGCACAAGCAGTTTCGGCGGAAACTTGTAAAACAGGATCTGGCTTTGGGGTTTCCTTCTGCTCACAGCGTGTCTCTGCTTTACAACTGTCAGAACTGACGGCAGAGAAATGGTCATGAACTGTTTGCAGTTCATTCCCCGGGGTACAATTGGTATCACATGATGACAAGTTATCAGAATCATTGGTCAAAACATTCTGGCTTTCGGTTTTAGCTGTACAGTTATTATCTACAATTTCACTTTTAGAATCTTTTTCATCTGGTCTGTCTGGTGAGGAGGGGCATATGTCTTTTTGGGGATTCTCAGTTGTCAATGCCTCTGTTTTTGCTACCAGTGATTGCTGCTGGGGTCGAGGCATTTTTTCCCAGTCACTCTGATTACCATCATCATCCTCACCTCCACTCCACTCATCTGTGGGGAAAAATTTTTGACTGTAAGCTTCGTTGAAACAAAACTGAAAATTGAAAACTTAAGGAGGTTGCATGACAGAGGCTAAAATGATGAGTTTAGAGACATCGTGAATACCTGGTGCCCATTGAAATAACCCCTGGTACTGTCATAATATCAGTGAAATGACATTTACACAAAAGGCATTATCCCCAATAAGATCACAACCTCTGATCACACAGAAGGGTGGCCAATGGCGAATTAACACATGTACTGGTCAACGGACAATTAAGTCACACTGGTAGGGAGAGAAAAAGACACCACCGATTGATTTACGCAACACACCAACGCATATCACCCCAGGGTAACACCTAACCCCGCCGCTGTGTATTTGAAATGAGAACAAAAGATCGCCTGAAGCATTTACCGCCATCACTCCAAAGTTGTCACATAGCCACACCCTAATTAAATTAATCCCGAGGCAGGACTCCAAAGTCATGAAAAAACAAAAGTCGCCTCAATCGCCAGGGGGAAAACGTGTATCATGCAAGGAAAAAGGTTTATTAAGACATCCATATCTCAGTAAAGACGCAGCAAACTTAGAAGGATTCCAGCCTTTAGGAAAAAACCTTCTGTCCAACTTCAGACATTTGAACATTAAACAATGTGATTTTCATTGGAGTAGGGGTAAGGGAGACATATTTTGTATTCAAAAATTCATTTTGTTTACATTTTCATACTATGTAAATAACATATGTAACTTGATGCACTTGTTTATAATGTTATATTATATTCAGTTATAGTATTTTCATACTATGTAAATAACATATGTGAATTGATGCACTTGTTTATAATGTTATATTATATTCCTTTACTAACATTACTATTTCATTATCCTCGTAGCCAATTCTGACTATATTTATTCATTTTTTATATTCGTGTATGAACACATGACATGCTTGGAAAAATAAGCCACATGGAAAACTCTGAAGAGCTTTAAAACCAAAATTAACCATAGGAAAAAATTATGATTTATCAAGGACAAACGCCTGATGACTAATCTACTTGAATGAATAGACTGTGCTTAGACGTATATCTGCATTGAATTTTGTGATTACACAATATCATTATGATATCAATATCACATATAGCTATTATCATCATTTCCTGAATAATATTACGTTCAGAAGGCAAACTATTCTTGTTATTTTTTTAACTCATGTATCTGAGAGGCTTACAGACCCTCAGGAGCAGAATTCAGCATCATTTAAAGTGGCGCTTAAAAGAGATATATCTGCTCTTCTGCCAGCATCCTTGACTGTATTCTGGCTTGCCCTATAACTGCTATGCCCGCACAACGTGTCAGCTGAGAGAGCTAGATAAAACCACAGTCAAACACCCTGCTCACCCCAGATACCCAGGAGGGAATGTCACCGCCTACAAAAGCCAGAATTCCAGATAAGGCTCTCACCAGAGAGAAAAGCTCTTGAAGTATGTGTCAGGCAGCGATGCCTCCATGATGATGTAGAATCGATACATTATCAATATAATCTCGTGATTTACTTTACACATGTCTTTGACTTGACTAATTCATAAGAGAAGTAGTTCATAGTTCTTCCTAATATAATTATCCCCTTTACTTTACTTTTCTACTTACTTCAGTAAGATTAACTGACTTAAACTTGCCAGCGCCATTAATATAACCAATGATGTCTATCCACTGAGTATAATGTTGTGACCCCTGTCAGATAATGTCTGATTGGGCCGCTTAGGAGATTGTGAAGCCAGCAGAGATTGACTCCGTTCCAACTCTCCCCTATTTGGGCCGGTTCCCACTCTCCCTTATTCCGGCCGCTATAAAAATCATAATTAGCAGTGACCCATTGACCCTGCTAGTTCAAGTCACGACAGGTACCAAAGTGGTTCACAATTCATCAACTATATATCTCCCTCAGATACAGTTGTCTGGGTCACTCAGTAGCATTGATTTTTTTGTACGATTCCCCAACTAATTTCCCTTTTGGTTCTGCTTTAACGAGTATGTTGAAAAGGAGAGTGTCAATTCAACTGGTTTTGTTAAAAGTTATCACATATATCTCATGTGAGAAATTTACCGGTACTTTTTTTTTCAAACTATCATTCATTTATATATATATCAAGTGCTCTAGACGAGCAGAAAAGTGAATGCGGAAAGGTAATAATCTCTATCTGAGGTAAAAGTTAAACAGATAAAAGCTGATACTGCACCATCGTCCCAGCTCAGGGAGTCTCCATGAGTACGGTCTGCCCTTTGCATCAATGCCTGCTTCCTGGCTTCATCACACTGTAATTGGTGTACACGGTAGAAATAGCGCTGCCAGAATTCAGCATGGGAAACTTCATTGGGAACCTGGTGGAAAAGATACAAAGCTAAAAATCTGAAAGTTGTGCTTTTTAAAGAACTGCAAGTCTCTATTTATAAATGACAGCAGTAGAGACTTTGGTATCAAAAGGAAATTAAAGGAAACTTTGTCATATGAAAAGTGGAAGTCAAATGAAAAAAAAAAGGGATAACATCTACCTAGAGAGACACAATGAAAGATATTAGGAATTTTTTGTTTTGTTTTGTTATCAGACTCCCTTTTGTACCGACCAAAGCCAGTGTAGGGATCCAACATAATGTTTAACACCAGAATGCGTCAAAAAGCACAAACCCAATCTGAAATCAAACAAAAGTCAGAAAAAACTCTGAGCCAAGAGATCAAGACAAGCAGGTTGCTAGCCCACTGTGCCTACTCTTGAATGACTCAAAGAAAATACACATTGAGGTGTACATCTAGGCAGGTCAAACAAAATTTTAATGTAGCCTGAGATTGGACTACAAAGATATGCTGCTTAGCCACTACAGGCAGACTATTCAAATATGCCAATGCAAAACAGGCAGCTGCTATATAAACAATTCTAACTCGTTTGGTAAGTTGTGGCCTACGATTATACCAATGCCCAATCAATTTTGAGGGGAGGCTCAACCATTTGACCATACAGCCCTGGGGTGGTATTCATGTCAGTTGGTTAATGCTTAAGCAACGTCCGTTGGGGAATTCCCGATCAATGAGCCATTTGGTTAGCATTGCTCACCGACAGGGAATTCCCTAACAGACGTTAGTTAAGCACTAACCAAGTGACATGAATACCACCCCTGATCTCTACATAATTATTGTAAATGCTAAGCTCCTCATTGAGAAAAAAGATACAGCAGCTCAGTGTAAAAATAGTCCATGATAAGGTAAAGGCATCCCCTCAAAATGAAAAGCAACAAAAACAAAACAAAAGCAAAGATCATTCAGACAACAGAAACCCATGCCAACATAGATTTTATGATTTTTTTATTACAAAAAGGTTATTCTTTTTAAAAAATAATGAAATGTTCATAAAAATAATCAATATGATCCTCGTGTATAAAATGGAATGTCTGAATCAGAGGCTACTTAGCAACACTTTGGAATGAATCTTCTAGAAACATGTCAGTGATGATTACAATGATATATCACCACTCATCAAACATTCTACACATGAAACAAATCCATTCACTCTTTCACAAGTCTTTCTTCATGTGTGCATTGTATGCATCATGCTCCTTGCTACTCACAGTAGAGTTCTTGATTCTAACAGCCAAAGCTCTTAGCTGCACCCACTGAGTAGAAGGGAGGTGAGAGTAGCATCCAACAGATACAGAGAAAAGGGAGTTCCCACCAGCTGCTCAACTTACTGTCAGCTTTATTGTGTATGTGTATATATATATATAACTATTTCTATAACTCTGTCACTCCTCCTGCTTCTGCCATTCCATATATATATAACAACATTTCAAGCTTTATGACTCGAAACAGTTCATGAGGTGTAAACGAAGTGTAGTAAACTTTTCAAATTGTCAGTTCCCCCTACCCCTTTTTTTTAATATTCTAAGCAAATACTTAGCCAACTGGAATTTTTTTTCTTTTAATAAAATTCTATAATTCATTTATCATATTGATATGTCCCACAGTCATTAAAGTAGTATTATCTATTCCACAAATGGACGTATTAAAGCATTACCAGATTGGTGTACCTCACCACACCACAGTAATTTGTTAGCTTGCGATGTCCGGTGTCTGTTGTGTGTTTACCTTCCCTCTACCCTGCCTTTACAGGTTGACAGAACGCAGTCAGTTTGTGTGTTATAGCATTTTCTGTGGGAAACACACACACACACACACCCCTACAACTATCACCATTTATTTTGGAAACACATTCACATGAACAGTTTCTAAGAAACGCATTCACCCATACAAATATGAGATAAATAAGAGACATAATCTTTCACACATGAATTGCAAAATATGAATCGTTTGGAATGATTATATATATTTGTATTCCTATCTGAAGATAAAAACTCAGGTTTTTAAGTATTTGATATTTCAACATTGTACAGTTTCTCTCATTTAAAAAAAAAAATGAGAAGTGAAATAGAGATTAAATGATTGGTGAGGTGATTATGCAGACAATGGTAGTTTTTGTGATGATGTTGATAATGATGATAATGATGATGATAACGATGATGATAATGGGTTCCAGATAACTATGTAGCTAAAAAAGTGATAAAATGAAAACCTGAAGACATTAGAAAACATGATATCTATATTTAACTTCATCATAGATACGGAAAGATTAAAATTGACTCAATTGGCCATGAAACACATTCTACATATTTATACATTTCTGGATTACACGCCATGCCAGCACACCAACCCACCCCCCTACCCTTCGCATGCAACACAGGAAGGACTGGTATCATCAAAAGCTCAACAATTTTCTTACAACACAAAAGATGATGTTACATGTCTATTTCATATCGTTTCTAACTTTACCACTCATTTAATGGAATGCAAACCGAGAGAAAAGACTAGTATGGCCGATTTTGGGCAACAAACTGAAGACACTCGTTCATCCAGAGTGCCAAAAATAGATGAAATTTGAGTGGTGGAATAAATTGCATGCTAGTCATTGCTAGTGGATTTAATTTCATGACCTTGAGGCAGTTTGTGTAAGTTATAAATTTCATTGCTGTTTTACAAAGGAATTTATCAATCATGAAATTAATTCTGAAAAAAGAAACAATAAAGAAAATACAAGATATCCATATAGGAGGGTCATCAATAACTAGAAACAGGTTAATTCAATTCATTGCTGTGTCCCTAATTTTGCTACCTGGATCCAGAATGTGGTTTTTAAATCATAAACCTTTAAAAAAAATTGGAGCAATGAATCTAGATCAACAACCATTTCCACTAGACCCTGTGAACAAAAAGTAAAATAAAAGCCACATCAAGTATTTCACACAGCTGTGGTCCTTGAGTTTCAAAGACTGCCGTAGATGGTGAACCTAGTTTGGGTAGCAGCTCACTCACAGAATGAAATACAAAGCAAAGGAGGCAGTGAAACACTCAGTCCTAAAGTTTTGAGGAATCTTAACATCCCAATGAAGACTTACTAACTGGCAAAAACTACAAATTTTCCTTCAGCCAGAAACAGGGTGCATAATCTATGCCTCTACTGCCACACCTCCATCACCATACACTTCCCCATCCCTCCCCCCCTCCCCCTTTTTTTCCAACCCCTAAAATTGCTATCTCACATTATCTGCACTGAAATTTCATTCAGGCAAAACGCCATACATCAGTTGAACATACAAGTTCTTTAAGGGTTCATTTACAAAACAAACCAGTGCCTAGAATCCTTATTTACAAACCTTGGTTATCACAAAAATTCCAAAAAACAATCCAATTTGGAGGTGGAATGAAATTTCTAAATGTTTTCCAAAATAGATAACTATTTCTATAACTCTGTCACTACTCCTAGTGCTACACTCCTGCTTCTGCCATTCCATGTTCCAAAAAGAAGAATTTCAACTGAAGTTGCTACCACTTGATGGGTGCGAAAATTTGTTCTAGTGAGATCAGATAGATTAAGAACCAGCACTGATACATGTATTATGAAGTACACTGTATAGATATAATATTACTTTGTTTCACAACCAGTTCATTCCTGGCCTAATTAACATCAAAATATTCACATTGTGTATTTTCATTTTCACATACATAGAAAACAATATGATATTTTCATATACACACATTAATCAACTGTTATATAGTGAAAATGATATTTACAGCATGGAAGTTCATTTATGCCCACATCACAAAGCACACACCCTCACACAGTCATTAAAGAACCAAACACACATGCACACACACACACACACACACACACACACACACACACACACACACACACACCAGTTCACTTCTCTCACCTTCCATGCGTTCAAATGTGCTCTTGCATAGACGAATCTGGTTTATCTCTCCACCATTTTAATCCAATCATATTTGGCAATGACATGTCACATGACCTCTCTTCCTACAACATAAATATTCACCTCTATAGCTTATCCTTTTCATCAACAAGACTCTGTTTTTAGTCTTTTATTTTGTCTGCATACTTTTGTGTTCATCCCCAAAAAATCAATAGAGTACTTATTTCACATGATCAAACATGAAATCTTCTTAAAAGATATTCTTATCAGCTACTTTTTTCTTCTTCTTCTTCCTAGATTATCAAAGCTTAAATTTTCAAAATGATTTTCTATTATTTCAAAATTCATCTAATTTTTCTTTACATTTGTTTTGGATCCTCAAAGAGCAAATATCAAAGTTCAGAAAATGATCATAAAGTTTTGGTGTATTATTAAATGATAGAGAAGACATCAACACATCAACCAGTGTAAACATGAACGAGAGATGAAGTAACAAGGCACCAGATCAGCATTTTCACGACATCAACCTCACAACATTTACATGAAATATTCGTAACTCTTCGGCATGTTGGGTAAGCCCGTCTGGTTGTAAACGACGGCTGTATCTGGGTTGTCAGCGTACTCCGCTCCAGCAGCTTCCTCTGTTTCATAATCGGCTCCTTCCAGACGGCTTCGGCAGCAGAACAGGACGATGCAAGCCACCAGGATGACAAACAATGCACAGCCCACTGGGGAACAGCATGGAAAAAGTGTCCAATCAAATTGTGTTGAGGCTTCCTCCATTAAAATAAGAGAGAGGGTAGTGAGAGAGAGAGAGAGAGAGAGAGAGTGAGAGACAGACAGAGAGCGAGAGAGAGAG
>JAUEKY010017561.1:0-11862 GCA_031833965.1 Scyllaea pelagica
ATTCGGGATTCGTTTACAGTGAGGGTGTATGAGACGCATGCCAGAATTGCCATGGAGAAGGTGGGATTGATTCATCCCATGTCACTAAAACTTTTCTTTTCTATCTATTTTGTCTTGTTTATTACAGAATTCAATCTATTATATAATAGCAGCTATTGATTCCAAGTATTGCCCTTTTTAAAGCAATTTATATTTGGGTTCTGTCACCATTACTTTCATTCTGATGGAAGTCCTTGTCATTTTTTGTTTTTGTTTCATGGTCTGTAAAGGAAGGATTTTGCTTCTATTTAGCATCAGTCACTTGTTTGTAGCACCTGTTTTGTAAATCTGTGTTTGCAACTTGAAACAGCTCTCCTTGTTCCATGTTCTTACTTGTCTTATCTTCAAGTCAGTAAAATAATGTTCAGTTACTTCTATATGCTGTTCTTTTATGTGAAATAAGTAAAAAAATCTTTATCACAGTAAGCAATACTTTAGTAGAACACACACATTTATCATTTACCTATCCCCCATGACCCTACACTGGCTTTGGTCCGTACTACAGGGAACCTGATAAACAAAACAAAAACTATCCCCCATGCTTGTTAATTGTCTGAACAAGCCTTCATGCTGTTTATCAAGACTGCAAATAGTTACTTTGTTGAAAAATTTTCACACACATTATGTAATCGCAAAATATTTATTTCTACCAATATTATCTCAATTGTGTTGATAGCACTCTATAATCCTTTAAAGATGACTGAGTGTAGTATTTCATTTTTTTCCTGTCTTTTTTTCTTTTTTTTAACTAAGTTGAAAAATTCTTATATCCTACTATTTTGTGCAAAATATTTTGTCAATATACACCAATATATGCGTTATTATTTTTTTCATGCCCTTAGGGAGACCACGAAGAGTTCAATCAGTGCCAGACCCAACTGAAGCACCTCTACCAGGAAGGACTCAGAGGCAGTGAGATGGAGTTTAAGGCCTACAGGATCTTGTACTATATTTACACTTCCAATACTTCAGGTAAGTGTTCACATGTAATCAGTACCCACAACTAAAGGCTGTTTTTGTGTTTGTTTGTGTTGTGTTTTAGTCATGTTTATTTTATCAGCAAAGTTTCCTTTCTGTTAATCAGACGTAAGTTCACCTGTTGCAGATGCTTGTATTTCAACCCCAACTTTATAGAAGTGAAAATGACACTACCTTTTCTTCTAATAATGCTCTCTATATCTCTAATACAAGTATGTATTAATCATTGATAGATAATGTTCCTTTTTCCACCTTGTGTTGGAGCCTTTTCAATATGTTTTGAATAAGAGTCTAACACGGGTAAAAGCAAAGATGTGTGCTTGTTGATGAACATGCAACCATTTTATTCGTTTCCCTTCGTGTGTCATGCTTGACTAGTTGCACCTGCTTTTCTTAATCAAAAAATCACAGAGCTAATAAAATCTACTAATTTTTTTAATCATGTCTTTTTATGTGCTTCCTTGTCTTTCTAGCAAATCATTGGAATTTTTTTCCTGTTCTTTTCAGATCTGACCACTGCCTTGGCAGCACTAACTCCTGAATGCCGTAAGGATGAATGTATTAAACATGCTCTAGAAGTGCGCGTAGCTTGGTCTCTCAGTAATTATCACAGGTTTTTCAAATTGTACGATTCCGCACCCAAAATGTCTGGGTATCTCATGGACTGGTTCATAGACAGGGTACGCAAAAGTGCTCTCAAACTCATCATCAAGGCGTACGTATTCATTTCAATTTTCTCTTTTTTCTTTTTTTCACCCTTAGCTAGTCTGCTTTGTCAAGGAATTTTTATCAGCCAAGATAATTTAAAGCTCAGTTGCTCTCTCCATGTGCCATTGTTTTTTCCACCTAAGGCTTTGTAAGCCAGCTACTCTGAGTGCTTAAGCTGTTGTGGCAGCTATCTGTGATATTGCCTACCTTCACGCTTGAAGAGCAACTCTGAAAAGAAAAACTATGATTTATTTTCTGCAATTTCGACTTACCATATATATTTATAGTTAATGGATTGTTTCAAAAAAAGAAATCCTTCATATTTAAATGTAAATATTAATATTTTATTCTTATCAAACGGTAACCGATTTTTCAAATCTTCATGTTTATCTTTAATTTTTGAGGTGCTAAAGTTAAATGAAAACCAGTTAAAAGTTCATTCAGTATGTTGCTTTTTTTTCTTTTCAAAATTTTTAGCGCATCACCCTTCAAAATTAATCTTACACAAGCAAATGGTAATCGTAAAAATGCAATGTTTTTAAGATTGGTCTTCTATTTCTTTCATACTTTAGTTGTAACAGTGGCCTCCGTTTTTATAGATATGATAGTCAAAGACTTGATATACTGTAAGACTTTATAGCTCGGGGATATTTATATCAGCCATTTCTTCTCGTCCAAGTGAATGAGATAGATTTCAGTTGTTTTCTCTTATCCAGATGAATTGAAAGCTTTCAAATGTCTTGCATGCATTAAATCTGTCTGATATACACTTGCCCTTTCTTAGATATAGAAGTTGTTGTTAATCCCTTTTTGGTACGAGCTGTGAATTCTTAACAGCACAATGCCATTCTAATGAAGGTCTTTTAACAAGAAGAAACATTAGTTGAGGGATATTGGAGAAGAGGGGAAAATTTTAAGAGGAAGGAGGAAGGAAGCCTCCACTGAAACAGGCCTTTTAGTTTTGAGTAAATCTTTTCATGTTTATTTTGCTCACATTATTTCTAGTTGAATGGAAAGTCTGTCTTCTGAGAGTGCTTTTAGGCACAGTTGATTGGAAAGTATTTTGATTTTTCTCTCAATTCTTTGCATTTTGGAGATTTGATGTTTCAGCGTTTCAGATGTGTTTCTTTGTTGCTGATTCAATCCATTCCTCATTCCTGTCTTGTCCTGACAGGAAATAGGCTTCTTTCTCATAGAGAAACTCTGAAAGTAGTTAAAAGTTGTTTAATCATTGTTGCCTCTCTCCTCAGGAAAAGTCAGTAAGTATTACAAAATATAAACTCACATTATAATTTCCTGGCGTTGCTTAGTTTGTTGATATAGCCTGGTTGCAAATATTTCAGTGGTTTTACAACATTAATTGATTTGCAATTGTATTGAGACCTTTGTAATTTTTTTATAGACAGATAAGTCTTTTTATTGTATATAATCCAACAGTTCTTGTGTGAAAACTAGTCATTAAAAAAGCTTGGTTTCGTATTTCTGAACAAGAAAGTAAGATCATACCAAAGTTTAAAGCCAGAGTCAATAGATTATTTGGATGATCCCAGTTTTACCCATACTAATCCATTGCCATCTCTGTTTTCTTGTTCTGTCTTTTTTTTTCATATTGTTTGTTCCCTTTGCGGTTGTCCTCCTTTGGTGGATCCCCACGGGCTGTGTAGTTACCGGCCCTGCCTACCGGTCCAGTTTTTCCAGAAAGAGCTGGCCTACACTGACCCTTCCAAGTGCCAGGAGTTTCTTCAGGAGAAAGGTGTCACATTCCTGGAGGCCGACACCAAAGTGGACTGTAAAGCCAGTATGGCTGCCATTCAGGCCTTGTGATCTGTTTTCCTGATGCGTGGAATTAATTCCAGTTGTGTGTAGCTAGTTTATGATTCATGTCCCTGCCCCCCTGAACCCACCATTCGTATTGAATGTTCTAAAGCTGATGTAGAATGCAACTGGGATCAAGGTTTGCCAGGCCAGTCTGAAGAATGTGAAAATACTCACAACAAGGCTTTTATCGTCAACACTAGAAGGGACTTGAGGCCATTATCGCAAAGAAAAAAAAATCCAGAGCAAACCATCTTGTAAAATTTATCAGGATGCAACGTTCAACAAAAGCAGATGAAAAGAATAATCAATCATCATCACAAATTTTAAAAAGTAATTTCAGTCAGCAACGTCGCCTTGAGAGAATCTAGAATGATCCAGAGCACAGTAAGCTGAAGCATACAGACAGAGATAGAGAGACAGAGAGAGAGAGAGAGAGAAATCAAGCAGTAGCTGGATTATAGTTTCTAGGTACCCCATGTCTCAACCATTCATGTCCTGCACCTCATCTGGTGTCAGGGAGTCCTGCCCTGTTCAAGTCAAGCTGCTCATCATTTATCTCAAATAGAATTTCCCTGCTGATCCTGCCCCACTAGTGTTTGTAAGAGAAAAATGAAAAGCATTGCTTATCAGCCCTATGCTATGGAACCTCATGATATTCCCATGCCTCTATGCATTCCCAAGCTTTCTTTATACTGCCCTTTGACCTGGTACAGAATCAACCCAGTTTCTTGTGACCCTGCAAGTACTCATCTGTGTAACATCCTTTTCAGATCTTCCCCAGCCAACTGCTCAATTTTTCCTCCCAGACTCCCTCTCTCAAGACCAGGCCATTGCTGGTGCATCTGTCTTACCCTTTGTTCATCTACACTGCTGCTGTCTAAATGGATGCAAGGCTTCAGCTTGAATACAACCCAAATAGTCTTTGGATCTTACAAGCTGAATTACGTCGTCGAGGAAAATATCAGCCGTCAAGTTATAGTCAGATCAACGTATATATCATTTTCATCTCCAATTTTGTCTCATTGGTTGAGTAGCAGATATGAATAGCCAATTTAGATCATGAATGTCAGCTCGTATGTTCACAAGAAAACCAGTCTATGAAAGATTAGAAAATTTCCCTCCTGGAAATTCAGATGTGTGCACATTGGTTCATAGATTGCTTATGAATATCGATGGATCCTGTCATCAACACTCCTAAAAACACCAACCATTCAAACTACGTTTACATCCGATGAGTAGCCGTTCACCGCAGAGATCTCTTGATAAAAAGTTCTGCTGAAGACTAAGCTCATTTAGCCCTTATAGCCGTACCTACAACAGTGCTCAAGTGCTCTACATTTAGTGCTCCTCAAGTTGCCGCCTATAATTTCCCGTCTATTGATCAACCCACAAAAGATGAAGTTGCCAAGCCTAAAATGAAATTGTCATATATCACAGAGGATTATTATACTGTCGACTTAAAGAATTTCAGCCCTGCACACGGAATATTATCTCTTCAACTAGCATTGAGAAGGGAAAGGTCCAATGTCACCCTGGTGTCAGTTATGTTTTAGGGGGAAAAAAAGTCAACAAAGCACAGCCCTGTCTTTTGAAATTATTTTCCTTGAGTTTTCAATCCCTTACACCGAAAGGTAAAATAGGTTCAAGATAAAGAAAGAAAGAAAGAAGTTTTCAATCAAGAGTACACAGATCCTTTGCACAGCTAATCTTCTCCAGTGATAAATACCTTTGATTAAAAAGGATTGATTGGTTCATAGAAATCCAACCCTCAATTGGATTGTGCTTTGAGTTTGAAAATGATGCCCGCATTGTAAAGGAATGGTTATATATGCTTCAATGGATGATAACCTCAAAGGAAGATGTTGAATCTGAAGAATGGCATTACATACCCCAAAAGATTGTGTTCAACTCAAAGGATTGTCTTAAACTGGCACAGAGGCCCACAGTCTCCATGCAAATGAAGATATCAAACAGATGTTGACAGGTTCTTATTTTGATGTCAATCACTGCTTCCAAGAATCTTTTGGGAATCCCACTCTCCTATGGAAACCTTGATCACACTGCATTCTACATCATGCTCTTTATCTAGATCATTTTAGGTATTTCATAAAATGAATTCAGCAAAGCAGAGTTCTGTTTTTATGTTTCTCCATACATGGAGAGTGGAAAAAAAAACAACTCATAGTTAGAAATAGTGTGAGGACTTTTCACATCGTGTGCAAGCCATCAAGTAGCAGAGAGAGCTCAGTCGTCGTAGATCTCCAGATCTCCCCCTGCCTATGCTGAGAGAATGCGCTCATGGTCTCTGGGTGCCTCCTCACAGCCCAACCACAGTCTCTGGCTCCCCAAAAGTTGATGGATGTATGTATGCTATCTCGTTTCCTAGTTGATTATTAATTCCTGTTCTTCTCTCCCCAAAGCAGGTGTGAGTTTACCGTATGATTACAATCTTATAGCATTGGAGTTTGAATACAAGCTGTGTTTTGTATTTTTGACTCCAAATTATTGTCTGTAAATGAAAAGGTTTGAGATTTTATATATCTAGTTGTTTTGGGGTTGGTTTTTTTTGTGACAAAGTTCTGATCATTTCATGCTATTTGAGCAAGTATTCTAGAAAGACCATTCACAATTAGCAAACAAACAATAATGCCAATAGTTGTCTTTAAGATTTGTTTAAAGCATATGGAAAGAAGACCATTTTCCTTCAATTATAAGGATACCATCTTATCAGGCTGATATTTTTATGTCCATTATTTTGTTATCTTTTTTTAACAGATGAAATGTGATTAGAGTAAAATTGAAATTTTTCAGGTTGTGAATTGTTTTTGTTTAAAAAAAATTTGTAGAACTTGTACAGGATATTTTCTCATGTGATGATCTTTTTTCTGTTTTGTTTTTACAATCATGTGGTTATTGCAGTGTTTGGTAAGTATGCTGCATTAACATGTTATGACTTCGTTTGTCTTGTTTGCCACAGTCATATGATTCTGAATAGAAATTGATTGGGTATATCAGGTATGTATTAGCGAATATGATATTAGATTATCGAACATGATATTTGATTATCGTCATGTTTTAAGAGTGGTCATGCATGTTGCATAACTGTATGATTAGAATATTGATGCCACTGGACAATCTACATGAGTTTGTCAACAACCTGGACTACTACACTACACATGCTTCATTCTGGTGTAGAAGCTAAGACACCGAGAAGGCCTGCACTCCTCACAGTCGTCATTTGGAACTGTACCCTGCGTTATTGCCTTAGCCTTTTAAGATAGTTTTTTACATTACTTCTGTTTTTGTAATAGGATGTTTTACAAGCTATGAAAAGACTAAAAAAAGCTTGAGTAGAACCAAAAATGATATGTCAAGGTTTGTAATCGAAGTCACTAGTTATGGAAACTAGAGTGGATGTTTTGGGTTGGGAAAAGGGGGGGGGGGGGGTGCGAGGGTGTGATGTTAGTGGGGTTTTTTTTTTTTTTTTTTTTTTTCAATTTTCTTGTTTGTTTGGTTTTTGAATTACTGGAAATACTTTGCAACGCATTTTGCAGGCCTGAAACAAAGTTGAAATATGTCTTTTGACTGTAGTTTTTGGGGGGTTTTTGTTTTTGTTTTGCTTTATATTCGTTTGTAGAATATCTGGAAGATGAGAACTTTGGTAATTTAGATTAATTTTTTATTAAGACAATCATTGAAAATGGTGTAGCATATTGATTCGGTTGTCATTTAGTATCTTTGAACTTTTACTGCTTCGTGAATATTTTCTTTTCTTTTCTTTTTTGTTTTTTTTTGTTTTTTCTTTTTTTGTTTTTGTTTTTGTTTTGGCTCACTACCTCCAATCACAGTTTAGCATGATTTAAATGATGTAAAAGTGTTAAGAAGTTCTGGAATTCCATGTAGTGAAAAAGAGATGTTGTGTATTTGGCATTGGTTCCTTTTCATAATATTCATTAAGCAGTAAAGGTTAAAGATGTTAAATGAATTATATATGGTATTTGCTCATATCTCCATTTAGTTTTTTAAAAGTGTGACTTTATTCTCTTTTCACTGAAGCTTTATTCCTCATATTGGTTTCCATTCCAGTCCATCTCTATCTATATGCTATATCAGCATTTGTCTCACTTGGTCAGTTGCTGTGGGGGATTTGATGTGATGGTAGGGTCTTCTCATCCTCAGTTCTTCATCATTACTATTACTATTACTCCTGTCATCTATGTCTTCTTCAGTGCTAGGAGACCACAGATGATAGATGAATTAAGCCATGGGCCTTAGCGGCAAATTGTCTGTCTCACAACCAGTAAGTCATGGGCCCTAGCGGCAAATTGTCTGTCTCACAACCAGTAAGCTATGGGCCCTAGCGGCAAATTGTCTGTCTCACAACCAGTAAGCCATGGGCCCTGTCGGCAAATTGTCTGTCTCACAACCAGTAAGCCATGGGCCCTGTTGGCAAATTGACTGTCTCACAACCAGCAAGTGATGGGTTCAATCCCTGTGAACTTTGCCAGTTGAGTAGCAGTCCTGTCTGGGATTCTGGGAGTGCTTAGACCACCTGGCCACTGTGTCACTGTTGCATCATGATTGGGTGAGATGGGATTTCAAGTGAGCACTATTTTTGTCTCTGTGCGGCTAGCTGGTAATAGAAAGCTCTGCCCTAGCAAGGTATGACCCATTAGGCATTATCATGATTAGTGTACAGCTACTTGATCTGTGACTTTGTTGATATGTCTTTTTTAGTGTTTTTTCTTTCTTTGTCTTTCAAAAAGACATCTCATTTCTTCAAAGGAATATTTTACTTCGATGATTTGTTGTTGGTTTTTTACCATCATTCATCATTTCATGCAATTGTTCTTTTTTATTATTATAACCTCCTATTCCCAAATTAAGTTCATGTCTTTTTTTCTCTTTTGAAGATCACCATTTACTGTGGTTTTTGTTATGGTTATTCTTTTGCAATTGAGTAATGTCTTACATGACTGAAACATGTTTTCTTTTGTATAGGTGGACTGGAATCGGTGAAACCAAGTTTTGTTAATGAAGGCCTCTTTGCTTTTATCAAGGGTTGAAAGCACCGAGTGGATATCTCCACTTTTCACAGTTTTGAGAAAACCAAGTTCTAGTTTTCAAGTTAGCATCAAAAATAGTTCCCACTATAGAAAATTTTAAACTCTGTCGTTTTTAGATAGACAAATCCTGTAGCTATCAGCTCATAAGAACAAATTACATGTTTTTTTCTTTTTACAGCCACAACCGTTGTTACTATACTGAGCATTTACAAAGAATGGAGATATACACTTGTTGCTTTCAACCCTCAAAATTACATTTTGTGTCTGTAATGTTATGCATTAAACAGCTGTGTGATGACTAGTAGACCATTTACATGAGTCTCATTTGCTGTGTAAACATTTTTTGGTATGTCTAGATGGTTTTTGTTTGGGCTGTGAATGGGGCTTTTTACATATCTACTGCTTTTCCTTTGTTAATCAATGTCTTTTTTGTGCAATTTTTCTCCTTTTGGGTGCAGAGATAACTAGAGCTATCAAAAATGCCTCGGAAGAATCTAACAACTAAGAAATTGAATAGGTGGAATTTTTTTTTAGGTCAAGAGCGCTGTTTAAAATTCGGTGAGTAAATCTTTCTTTTGTAAAACACAATGAGACTTAGCTATTTAGGGAGGTGAAGGCTGTTGTATGTTGTCAGTCAATTGCTTTGAGTTTGGCTGGGAGAGATAGGGTATGAGTGTAATTGAATATATCCAACTTTCATTTCAGGATGAAATTGATCGAGTTTGTATGTTTGTTTGTGTGTGTGTGTGTGTGTGTGTGTGTGTGTGTGTGTGTGTGTGTGTGTTAATTCAATTTGAGAAGTTATGCTCCGGATTTGATTTATTCCTTTTTTCCTCTTATTTATTCATCAACAGCTTGCTCTTTCTATTATCAAATGTGTCTGATACTTTCTATGTATATGTTTATAAAAAAAAGAATCCCAACTTCAGGACTGACTCTTGGAGAGTGAAGTAAGTTCAGGCACGTCTTACTAGGCATACAGTATGATCTGGTAGCTGGCCACTCCTTCTCCCATCACTTTCCTTCTGCGCAGTCTACTGCTTCACAAGCACACAGGCCAGGAATGATTATTCAATAATAGAGCTTGTGCAGCTCTATAGATATGCAAGAGTCTTGTTTTCATATGCACATCTCAACCAAAGGGTTCATTGAGCTTTTGGAGGATGGTATTTTGATTTATTCCCTGTTAGTGCTAGGTGTTTGTTCTATGATGTGTTGCATATATTGCTGACTGATGCTATGAATACTCTCATTCTCATCCTTTTATTGATAGGAAACTTATTTTGATGAGCAATCCAGGCACAATTTTCATCTAATTCTGGCTCATTGATGAAGAACTTTGGTGCATTTGTTGTTCAGGGTTTGAATTGGAATGCATTGTCTCTACTGTGGCAATGTTGATAAAGGTCAAACCTGAGAAAATATGGATTTGAATCCAAAGCAATTCCAGATATGATTATATTGAACTTAACAACCAAGGTCTTCCATTCAAATGATCATCTTATAGCATTCCCATTTTTAAATTTCAAATCTTAGCTTTTTAAATATTTTTATTTATTTCACTTTGCGTTAACTCTGAACATATGTTGAAGTATAGGACTATAGGAGTAGAAATAGAAAGAGTACATTTGTATTGGTAGCTTTAGGTTCTTTGGCACCAAATAGTTTTGTTTCCTGGTTTGTGGATCAAGATTTTAAGATTTAGCACCTGATACCTGTCCACAGTGCTGGGGGATTTGCGAATAGTTATGTTGAAAACATACCGGTATTTTAGATTTATAAACCCAAGTGTTTTTCAAGCAATAAATTTGACCTGTCAGCTGTTGGATGCGTGTTGATCCATTGAAGTTTGAGGACATATTGGTCAGCTCAAAGCATTAGATGCAGTCAAGCAATTTTAGTTAAGGGGTTGTTGCTTGCTTGGCCCTTGCCAGATTTCAAGGCTCTGGCTTGGGCAATTGATGATTGGAGGTTCAGCTATTTGAAATGATCACAACATGAGAAGCCATTTGAAATTATCACAATATGAGGTTTGACCATGTGAAATGATCACAAAATCAGACCTGCCAAGCCCTCTGATTAAAATCTGAATGCTCTGATAATTTGGCAACTTTCAGCTCCTTGGGTAGGAATCCCACTAGTGACTGGTTGCGCAGCCAAAAGTGGATGTCATGTTGCCGGAAATAAACACATCAAACAAAGATTCTAGTCTAGCAGAGCCAGTATGGTGGATTTGTAGTAACTGTAATTGAGGCTGGCAGGACAGAATGTGTTTTGTTTTTGAGAAATTACTGTGTAAAGTGCGAAAGGTATCATTCATAATTGGTGAGATATTAACTCTAATATCTGGCGTCAACTTTAATCAGGGGTGTTTGTTTATGCATAGTGAGCCTCTTTCTCGATTCTTCGGGTTGCTTGTGGTGGGACTCCTATGTTTATCTCAGACTCCCTCTTTCTTCCTGGGGGAACTCCTGGTTGGCAGGTTTGCACTCTGTGAGGTCCAGCGATTAATTCAAGATGGGCTAGGGGGGGAAAGGACAGAATGGCCACCTTTGCAGACCTATGGCATTCTTTCTGCTTTTTTTTCCACCCTCCAACTGTATCAGTTGGGAGCCAAATGTTTTGTTTTCCGTTGATGTAAAGGACTTCTTGCTGTTTTGTATATAAAGCAATGTAATGCTATGACTGTAACTGCAAATGTACAGTATTATTATTATTATTATGATCTATGGATATGTAGTTTTCTGATCATCATATAATATTTTGTCATCAGGATCCATTTCTATTTTCTTTGATATATAGTGTATATACTGAAACCTCGCTATACTGCCAATGGGTGTATATATCACCATTTCCGCAAATCACCTACTCTTTGCTGTGGTTCGATTTGGTTACTGTATAAGAATAGTGACTCCTACCGCCATCTGCCAGTGCTTCACAGAGTACATGCCCTAAATTGGCATAGAAAATTTTGCCAGTTATGCTGCCAGCTGAAGGCTGTTAAACCCACTCGCACTCCTTCACTTATGCACACACCTACTTGGCACAAGGAAAAAGATGGCGATGTGTAGGCAGTGGGATTATCACTGCAAAACGTTTATCTCTATGTAGTCTGTCAAGAAAAGTTATATTGCCTTTCTCTAAGCATCGAAAGATTTCTAATGGTCCCATTGTTGCCGGTATTACAAGGTTTCAGTGTGTATGCATGTTTTTGTGTTAATATCAATGTGTATACATACACACACACACACTC
>JAUEKY010017672.1:0-11861 GCA_031833965.1 Scyllaea pelagica
CCCAGTTAACAAGTCATTGACAATACTATTCTGATTGCAGTTTCTATAACTATAAGTAGAGAGGTAAAAGAATTTGCCTTAATAAAGCTTTTGGTGAAGTGAACATGAAAATACACAAATTTATTCAGTACTATCTGTGTTGAAATCCCTTATGCTTAGTAACAGGAAAAGACTAAACATATTGTCTCAGACGACATGATTTTGGGGCACAATACTGACCCCATTGGGCAATTTTCTCTTAAAAGTCACTTTCTCACAATAATTACAAATGAATTCATCTTGAGGTGAAAAAATATGACAGGATTCCTTTGGAAAAAAGACAATTACCAGCTGGGTGTTTAGATTCGACATGAAGCTTTGGAAATGGTAATTGGAGTTGAGGGTGAGTATGTTATGACATTCACCTTTTTGTTTACGGAAATATTTGGGTGTCCTGCTCTTCTTCTGGACTCGTGAGATTCTTGGGACTTTAATGGAAACAAAAATCTTTGAGATTGCTCCTTAGAGTATCTACCAAACAGAGTGATCATTTTTGGAAAGTTAGGATTGTACTGAACGTGCACACGACACCTTGTTTTGGGATCCTCTATCTCCTCATCTATTCTTCTCTGATGAAGTAAACGAGATGCAGAACGGGTTACCCGCCGTCCCCTTGATGTGGACTTAACCTGAGCCAGTTTTGGTGGCGGTGATGAACGTTTTACATATTTTGGATCTGACACATCTTGCTTTTCTGGTTCTGGAAGATCATCTGTGTTCATTGATTCATCTAGTTTACATTGAGTAGACTGGTCCACTTTTTGTACTAAAGCCCGCTGACAACAAGGATGCGAACTAAGACACTGTGAAGCAGTGTTTTTCTTGACAGTGGAACAGAGGACATCAACTGGCTCTGAAGACTGGAATGGCGGAGATATTGGAAGCTTGTGAGGAAGACATGGACAGTTTACGCCATCGGGGTGACCTATATACACTTCTGGCTTAATCAGTAGAGCATTTGAGTTATGTGAGCACACGGGAGGGTGAGTGACATGTTCATGATTATGAGGTGCAGATTCAAGTAAGGTGTGTTTAAAATTAGCCACTGACTTTGCTGCAGACAAGCTGTTGGGCAACTTCTCCATATCATTGCTGGGCTTGTGTATTTTTGGATCACCATGAAATCCAACTGATTTTTCACTTTCCTCCTCTGAGTCTGTGACATAGTCCCCACTGGAAGCATAATATTTTATCCTCTTTATCCTATAAACACGTTTGAGATAATCAAGCAGCGCAGTGCTTCTCAGTTCACTAAGCCTTACCTGACTTTCACTGCTGTCATTACTCTTAATCTTAGTTTGCATCAAACTAGAGCATACTGCCCCAATCTCCAATCTACTGTGATCACACGAGCCAGTTTTGTTCACTACCTCTGGCATATTGTCTCTGCTCCTTTTGCTTTGAGGGGCTCTATGCCTCAATGTAGTAGCATTTTTTTCCCTACAAGACTTTTTATCAAAATCCTTCCTCAAGCTTGTGCCATTCCTCACAAAAATTTGTCCTAGGCTCAAAGATTTCTGCATTTTTCCTTTCTGCAGACCTTTATCAAATGTCGTACCAACTTTTTTTGTGAGGCAAGAAATTGCCTTTTTTACTTGTTTCTTGATGTAGCCATTTACAATACTTTTTTGAGAGTTCAAGACTCGGGAATTTAAAGTTTCTCCTCTAGTTTCATTGGAAATGTTTTTGCTTATTTCTTTGTTGACAGAATGGCCCTGGATCGTTGCACCAATTAAACAAGGCTTTTTCTGATCTGCTAATGTAATATCATCATCATGTAATCGTTTTCTTGATTCTGGTATTGAACCTTTTGTTCCCGTGTTAATCCCTGCAGTAACAACAACACTGGGAAACTCCATGTTGAAGCCTCAGTTCAGCAGTTCAAGATAATATCTCTTTGATAGATTGATCTTTGGAGATTCACACTTCCCCAGCTTGGCCAAGGTCCAATGTTGTGGATTGTTGTAGCCAGGATCTTTTTAGGTCCCATATATAGTCTCACCAACTTAGAGGGAGGTTTACTTTCAGCATCAGCTAAGAAAAAAGATCCATTTTAGATGGTTCAACACACATTACAGCTTCTTCCTCTGGAAATAAATATTCTGGCTAAAAAAAAGTAGAGGAAAAAGATCCATTTGAGATGGTTGAACAGAAAATAAAGTTTTTTCCCCAGGAAATAAATATTTTTTAACTTTGAAAATTGTGTGAAGCCCAGGAATAACACCCATGAAACATCAATATCATAACTCCAAGTTGCAAAGCGCTGGTTAATATACGTAGACTTGGTGGATATTGGTATACTTCACTTTCCTCTCGAGCTTGATAAGACAGCAGGACGGACAAGAAGCCAATTACCTAAGGGAAACAACAGAAAAACATGAAAAAAAAAAGAAATTCAGATTATTCATATAAAAACAAACTTAACTCTACATATCTCACTTCTCTCTGCTTTCAAATTATGGTAAGTTTTGTTTTAACCACTCTTTCTTTTTCAAAATAATGAAGTCACAAATAAACCTGTCATTGATTACCACTCTCTTCCAGACAACAAGTATCCCCTCTATGCTCATAGTCTCTTACTTTTTCTCTCTGCAGGATGAATGTTATTGCTATTGTTATTGGAATCTGTTTTCTTCAAACCCTAATCAGATGTTTTCTGATATTGTGCTAATGATAAGTTCATAGATTCTTCTCTGGGGGGACACGGTGGCTCAGTGGTCATGGCTCTGGCGCTGAAAACGAGGTGAGGCGGGTTCAAGGCCGTCTGGTGAAAACAAAAATCACATAGTGATTTAAATTGCTAAAGTCTCAAGAAAAGCCCTGTATGCCACTCCCCTGATCTCTACAACATCGGTAGGTGGGATCTAGAGCCTAGACCTATCGGAGACGGATGATAAACCCGGAGGTCCCATGTGTACGTTGAACCCTTGTCAGTTGGAAATAAAAAAGAGTAGGCCGCAATGCCGCTGTCCGGGCAAAATTGAAATTCTACCACTACCACCAAAAGGTCATAGTGGGCTGATCATCTGCTTGGCTTAATGGCATGATCCAGAGAAATTCCGTCTCATTAAGAGTTGGCCCTACACTGTAATGGTAAAAAGTGTACTGGATAATGAAATGAAAATGAAAATGATGCGACTCTTCTCTCAAAAATGACTACTTAGATCCAGCCCTTGCTTTTTATTTAGCTTTCAAGAGTCTACTCATTTTAAATCAACTTTTCCTCATCTCTTACCATGAAACAATACATTTAATGTATCATTTCCATTTATGTCAGGTTCTTATATTTCCAATGAAATCAACATCTATGAAAAGCTACAATTGATGACATCCTGACTATTTTGATAAATTTCCTTTTATAGGTCAACGGCCAATGAGAAGTGGCCTTGCAAAGCCAAAGACTGTGATTGTTGCATAGAAATTGCCTGCAAATCATTTTGAGCACTGCAGGGGCTGATTTTTTTTTCAGTCTTAGTCTAAGTGATCAAGCAAGAATCATTACTGAGCCATTTTGCAGAAAATTGACTGCCTCATGCTTGAGCATCCATTGTTGATAATTGTAGTTGATACTATAATTGCAAAAAAGTAAACCAATTATAAATGGTATGTCTGCCGGACCAATTGAAGTATGTCACCTTCAATGTTTCTTTTGAGTGGAGGATTTGCAAGTGCCAGAGTGCGCCAAATTAATTCAAGAATTAAAGAACAAAGGAGGAGTTTATTTGAACATAGATTACAAAGAGAGGGGAAAATTCCAACATAGACAGCTATTCTGAGAATGAGTATTTCAGTTTCTGGCAGCAAATTAAACATTCAGTTAAGGACCTACGTGACAACTATTATAGACAACTTTTATAGGACGTGACCTCAGCAAATACGACAAATTACAGTTCACTGGAAAAACTAATTTCACATAATAAAAGAGAAAATATATTCCGGCAAAGACTAACACAGATCTTAAGAGGCTTAAAACACTTGTCTAAAAGATGTAGGTATTTGGAGCAAATAATAAGTTGGGTCCAATAAATAGAATAACCCTACCCCACATATTATAGTTTATGACAATGGTTAGAAAAAAATGAGATGCCATATATATATATATATCAATCTACTACTATTTTGAGTGGAATGCTGCTTTATAAAATTATTTCCCCTTCCTGTTAGTCGCTAATACTTACCACCAAGTCCAAATGAATGAAATGCTTACAGCATAGAGCAGTTTTCCAGATCAAGGAAAGAAAAATAGGAAGGTTTAATTTAAGCCTTTTTCTGCGTTCATGATTTTAAACCTTTGATTGATTCAGAGTAGATTCTAAAAGTTTACAAACTAATTGAAATCATGGGGATGAATATATATTCATGCTACATACCTTCCCCTTTTCATCAAAATCTTAAGCTACTTTATAAGATTTGAAAATGATTGTTATCTTGGTATCAGAAGATAAAAACACTTGATTTTATTGCAATGATTTGGCTATTTGCATACACACACTAAATATATCCTGGAGGGCATCAAAGACACTTTGATTTTCCTTTTTTACAAGATCCCATGTTCAAGATTTCAGTGATTTTTACAATTTTTGAAATTGTTTTGAAATAGATCACATTTGTGCCTTCTTCTTTGAAAGAAAACGCTCGGATTCTTTGATTTGATCAATTCCATTGTTCTAGTCTATATTTTATTTATGAAATATTGACCATACTATACACACTTGATTAATTTTGATTTGTTCCGTTGCAGTCTAAATTCTAAAGCAGGATATATTGACCATGAAGCCCTTCTTAAACTATGCTAGGAGAAGTGTAATTTGTCAATTCCCAACTGAGTCCTACTCAATTTCAAACTCTTTGCAAATTTTACCCCATTTGCAATTATATGAATTAACAGCCTTTCACACTGCCGTTGCAATTTTAAGTAGTTGCTTTCCTAGCTCTGGTTGCGAATAGGTCAATAGGCAAATTCTTGTTCTACATTCAGGATCAGTACATGCTGGGAATAAGCATAACCTATAGAGATGGCATCAGGCAACATGTCAAAGCAACTTTCCATCTGAGACAGGTGCTTACTTTACAGTCAATTTTTACGTCTTAAGTAAGATCACAGACAGGGACCAATACCACAAACCACTGGTTAAGAAGCGAACGCAATCACTGACCCACGGCGCCTGTGAAAAAACAAAACTCAAAGCTAACTGCACTGTTTGCCATTGAGCGAGACTAGAAGTCTACCCTAAACCCCCAAATGGTTCTACGATCTTATAAAACAGGCCATATCTAAGATCTAGTAACTTGGTACAACAAGGCTATAGACTAGAACAGTCTACTCAATTTCAACACATGCATTTTGAAGAAGACATAAAAATACCTGAGATCAATGAATAACCGCACGAAATAGAGCGGATTAAGCCTGTGCAGCTGGACTCTCCGCTTTCGATTTATTATGAGCTTAGTTTTGGGACACAGGGAACCGAAAATGAAACCGGAAATACCGAAACTGTCGAGACCAAAGAGAGTTCTAATTTCTTTGGTCGAGACGGAGAAAGAAAAAGTATTCTTTGCAGAATTCATGGTATAACAATAATAAATTCGTAGTTTTACCTGAGCTACAAAAGAAGTGTTGGCCTGCATCTTGCGAAAAGGGTCTTTAATCTAATATATCGTATATCGTAGGGGAAAACATGACAGTATAACAGTCAGTAAAACACAGTCATATATGTATTTGCTGATCATTTCAATGTTTTTAGAGGATTATGATCGGGGTTATAGTAGCAAACTCCGTTAGTATTAAATAGGCAGAAGACGATGAATGAAAGGTAGAGTAAAGAAAAAAGAGCCGATCTGCGGAGTAAATAGCTGCACAGTGCCAACCCGTAGCCTTTGAGGCTAACAAACAAAAAGACTTTTCACAGAACAAACAAAAATATAATGTAAGAAAAAGATTCATGCTGACTGGATTTGAAACCTTAACAATGTCGCCATTGCAGATAGTTATGCTCCAAATCAATACAAATACAAACCATTGTTTGACTTAAAGTGGATGCTTTTTTCTTTGCTTTCTCTTTCCAACCCATAGCTGGTTTTTGCATAAGTAATCACACCAACTTTCCTGAAGCAGTATTCTTGCCAGAATAATTTTCATATACATACCTTACATTACCTATATAGAGGTCAGCATGTAGGATGGTCAAGGCAGGATGGAATGCATTTGTAGGGTTTTTCTGCATTTCTTGACCGAAGGGACACTTCACCAGCTTAGCAGTGCTTCCAGCTCATCAAACGGTTCTAAGTAAGGTCTTGCCTGGTGACTGGACCCTAATGATGATGATGATGTTGATGATGATGATGTTGATGATGATGAGGATGATGATGATGGTGATGCTGATGAAGGAGACAATGATAATGATGAAGATGGTTGTGGTGGAAGAGGTGATGCTGATAGTGTTGTTGTTGTTGGGGGTGGTGTTTGCAGTTATAATGATGATGATGATGATAATAATGAAGATCCCTCTAATGATGATGGTGGTGGCCATGGTAGCAATGGTTGTGATGTTGTTGGTGTTAGTGGTTGTGGCTTGATGATAATGGTGGTGGTGATGGTGGTAGTGATAGCAATTGTGGTGATGATTATGGTGATGATGATGATAACGATAATGATGATGAAGATGATGATGATGATGATTGTGGGTGTTGGTGGTGATTATGATGGTAATCATACAGATGGTGATGGTGAATACAATGGGTGAAATGATGATGATAGTATTTAGTGGTTGTGGTGGGTTGATGAGGATGACAATAATGATGATAAAAGTGATAATGATAACATTAGCAATATGTAATGATAGTGATTGGAGACTCGAGACTCACAGGCTCAGTGGTTATGGCTCTGAAACAAAAGGTCGCAGGTTTGAGTCTATCTAGGGGCTAAACTGACATACAAGTCGACCTTGAGTGAAGTCAAATTCAGTCATTCAGTGCTGCTTTGCCCAGTTCTGGCACATATAATCAAAGATGGCGTTCAATTTGCTATCATGAATTAATCTTGCTGATGCAGGGCAGTAATACAGTGAGCATGCAAAGCAAGTAAAACCAGCTCTGTATTCCTGAGTGCATCACTTTGGTAAGTTTTAATTCTCTGCAATAGTTTTATTTTCCAAATGAGTAGAGTATATCCCTCAAACAGCCAAGTTTGTTCTACAATTTTGTCAAATACAAGGTCTCAACTTGCTGAAAAAAACAAAACAAAAACAAAACTAACTTTGACATACAAAAAAAAAAAGAGACAAAGAATAAGAAGCTCTTACAAATGCAAGGAAAGCTGTCCATGGTCACAATTTTAGGTGATGGTTTCCCAGTTCTTACTGCTACAGATTTTGGCTGCTCACAGATAAAGGGTCAAGCAGCGCAATTTGTCTAAATTGGATGAGAGTCTTCACTGGGATTGGTATTAGGTGGTGGATTCAATCCCAGAACATGTCATACCTATCATGTTAAAACTGTCAATTTAGAATTTCGTCTTTGTGTGGCAGCACAATAACTTGTCCAGATTCTTAAGTCCATGACAAGTAAAATGTTGATATAGGGTGTCACACTTTAACATTAAAACACTTTTGTTTTACATTCTCTGAAGAAAAACTCTATATGACACTGCTGAAATGATTCACACTTTTGACAATGTCATTACTTTTTTCGCTCTTGATTCAACCCTCTGGAAATTGTATTGACAGTTTTCCTGTCTGTCTAGTTCACAAGTTTCGATCGCAAACCAATAACCATTACAATCCCACAAAACCTTATCGGTAACAAGTGATATGGATATCAAAAGAAGCCAATGCAACAAGAATTTAATATAGGAGTGTAAAATTTATTGACAGTCCAGAAGTAACAGTTTCCTCATTGAAATAGTTGGTACTTTGTGCGACAGGATAGTTGGAAATATAACATCATAGATACCTTTACTTTACAAGAACAAAGTGCCAATAATGTGCTTCATGTCAATGAATCAGGAAAGAAAAGAGACGGACAATCATTTTGCACATCAAATTTTGATTATGTCAGAACACAAATATATTTATCACCATGTACAATGGGTCTTGATCAATACATGAAAGGCTTTCTGATATCATTATCATTATGTCCTTGGGTTAAAGGTTTGTGTAATGTTTTAAAATGAGCTGCTTCAATGTGAGAATTTGTCAAGCAACACAACTTAGACATATAGATTTGTGTCTTATGTATGCGTCTGCCCTGAGTTCCGGGAGAGTAACAGAGGACAGAGTTGCATAACAGCTAATTCCAAACCTTTTTCTAATTCCAAACCTTTTTATCAAGGAGGGTGCTGGCAACGTTTCTAATCCTGCAACATACCTCTCCTATTCTTTAACCTCTATAAAAGCCTTTGTCTTTTAGGGGCACTATACTTATTTATACCAACAGCTTTTTGATATCATGACATTTTGGGGAATACTGCACTGCTGATCTTGGTACATGAAACATTTTTCATTATCACTGATTTCATATTTATAAAAGGAAATGTATGCAAGTGAACACAAGAATCATCAATAGCTACACAGCTGAAGATTTGAACACCTGTGGTAATTAGGGGGGAACCATCAGAGCATAGGAAAATCTTTCAATCTCTATCCATATGTTTTTTTTACACTTTTCAATGCCAGATTGCAAAATTAATGATGTGTTCAGTGATATACAAAATCAATTTATGGTTAACTTGATTTTAACAGAATGCTAAAAAGTGACAAACTCACCTCACACAAGTCATTTTAAAAACTGGTCAAATCTTATGCAAAGTAAGATATGATGTGTGGGAACGGGGTAGAGAATTTACAGAATCAACGAATACTGCCATTGATGTTGTATTGAAGAAATAATTGTGTTGATTGTTTTAAGACGCTTTCAAAAGCTTTGTTGATATCATGTTTAAGTGTAAAGGAAGTAATAGGATGACAGGATAAGTTGAGATAGATGACAGAACTAAGCTCTTCCACATTGTCCAGAGAGAGATGATACACAGGAAAATAACATCATCTCTCTATACATGAAATAATAAACAAGCCCCTTCCCCCACCCCCCCCCCCCAATAAAAAACTAACAAACAAATAAAACCCCCAACAATCTCAACACCCAAACCCATAACAAAAAAGAAAGGAGACAGTGAAATAGACATGACAGGATCATAGGTTGATCAAGAACAACATAAATGTTTTGTTCTATCTGGTTACCAATAAAATGTATAATGTTAATGTAATCATTTTTTATGCATCACTCAGTGTCAATACAGCTTAAAGTTTGACACAGGGCCTCCAATATCAAGGAATGTTATGTACATGGTTAAGTTGATCATCATGGTAAATGAATCAAACTCAATTTTCATCTTTTGGTGAAAGGGTAAAAATTGAATCTTAGATAAAACTGAAAATATTGAGATGCGAGAAGTGTGCTCTGAGAGATAGTTATGATTTATGTCTTCCATCACCTCTGGTAGATGCAAAAATGATCTGCCTACAGTATATTGTTCTATTGAATTTGATAATGTGTGGTAGGAGCTCATATTTGAGGCAACCAAAATCTTTGAGATCTTATTTTATCTTATAGAAAAGAGGCTGAATGATGATTGTGTTCAAATTGAATATACTTTTGGGGAGCAAGAGATACAAGTCTAATAAAGTTGCATCAGTCATAAGTATTTAAAATGAATGGTTATAGATTACGAACAAAATGAAATATGAGAGAGATATGGCTGACACTAAACTTAAAATCTATTTGCAATGGTTTCTCCTTTTATTTTCAAAAAGATCACTGTGGTAAAAGTGTTACCTTGATGTTCTAATTCAGAAGGTGGAATTTTTTTCAAACTGGTTGAAAGACTCGTTTAATTCCGACACAATATGTAATGTAGGAGTAAATGAAATGATTGGTATTGAAGCATTTGCTATGTTTAGGAAATTGATCTCAGAATAGAAATGACTACAGTGTAAAGGTTCATTTTTGTTGTTTTCTTGTTTGCGCTTCATAAACGTTTCTCAGATATAAGATGGTATCAAAGAGATGATAGAATATATGACAATGGTTTGGTTGGTAGTGGGTAGGATCAGGTTTGGTTCCATTTTAGATTTTATATGAATGGGAATCACCTAATCAGGAATCATCTAGGAAAGAAACAATGAAAATGAAACAAAACAAACTCATCAGTTAACACAACATTATACATCTTATTCCCAAAACAATGAATACCTCCTATAGTAAACTTATTTTAATTGCATATAAATTCTTCCCATTTCTCTTGAAATTAGAATGGCAAATTTGCTTATCTCTTGTTGTTTTCTTTTCCCCCCAAGCAAAATTCTGACAAGAAATTTATTTGATAAAGCACTGTACGAATAAAAAAAGTTTTGACAATTGCTTGCATCATTGAAAAGAAGGGGAAAAAAAGGATGGAAAAACTGATAAAATCTACATTTGATTCATTACTGTAAGATATGAAATACAAGGCTGGTGGAAATTGTTCACTCAAAAAAAGATTTTGCTACTCATTAATGCATCTAAAATCCACTTAATTCTGTATGTTTAGAAAACATTTGTGAAAACATGTATTAATTTAGAAAATGTAGTTCTCATCCCAACATTCAATCAAACAAATATTCTAGATCAATTTTATTCAACCCCCCCCCCCCCAAAAAAAAACAACAAAACAAACAAGCAACAACAACCAAAAAACCCCAACAAAAATCCATGACAACAAAAATCCAGCCCTTCTTTTCCTTTGACACAGATATACAAGGGGATGGAAATAATGTGAAAAGATTTTATACAAAAAGTGGCTACAAAAGAAACTTGACATGCGTTCATTTGAATGGCCTTCAGGAAAGCAACAGCATGAAGAAAAGATTATGGACAGCTCATGTAGATTAGCGATTTAGGGGGAATAGTGCAGCCACAACACTGAAGCCACGTTTGATATGGTTGAATTGAATTAATACTTTTAGAATATCAAAGCCAGGTGGGCACCATGATATTTTCAACTTGAGTTCAGATCAAATTTATCAAGTTTTACAAAAAATGTGAATCATCAATGCTGTGAGTTCTGAAACAGGCAAGTGATGACACATAAAGTGTGAGTATAGGGTTCTATTTGCACCAACCAATGTTGAAGAGCAACTCATTAGATTTATATATCAGTGAATCAAAGGATGGGTTTGTGTTGAGTGCAAAAATGAGCTGTATATGTTGTTTTTGTACGACATGGTGCTCTACCATAATTTGTCAAAAAGCATAACAATTATTCATATGATTTGATGATTATCTCATTGTATGGGGTACACAGAGTTATAGATGAATGGGATGCAATGCTTTCTGAACATCAACATTATTCTATGAATAAAATGAAGAAGTGTGAAAGAGGATGGTCATGACAAAGATATTAATAATAATAACACATGACATGATAAAGATTAGTTATGCAATGAACAAATTGTCATTAACATTCTTTTCAAAGGACATTGTGCATTGTGTCAAGTTAGATATTTGATCTCTGAACACATATGGATATCATGAGACAACATTCATTCCATATGGGAGAGAATGGAGTTGAACAAGTCTCAAGTCTACCATAAAGGGCATCTTCATGACATATAGTATAAAATATACAGTTAAATGATAATTATCACAATTTCATCTTTGATATGATTTGGTAACAAGGTTATTAATTCAATAAGTAGCATATGAGAGAGAGATAACGAGAGAGAGAGAGAGAGAGAGAGAGAGAGAGAGAGAGAGAGAGAGAGAGAGAGAGAGAGAGAGAGAGAGAG
>JAUEKY010017783.1:0-18393 GCA_031833965.1 Scyllaea pelagica
GGTTGCATAATCAATAAAGAAACGAGGCTCACCCCCAGCGCTAGTTTTGGCACCTGCCCGGTATACAAATCTTTCAACTTGATCATCAGAATTGTTGAGTGTAAAACGTATTCCACCGTCTTGGTTGTTTGCATATGATCCGCAGCGGATTGTCAATTTATCAGTAGGACTCGTCGTTCCAATGCCGACTTTCCCAGCAAAATGCGCTTCTCCACCATTCAGCAGGTCAATGTTAGTATCAACACCGAGAGCAAACGTATCTACAAAGTTTTCAGGTTGATAACGTTCGGGATAGTCAAGCTCTCCGCTATCAATCAGTGCCTGGTCTTCTGCTGACTGCTGGTCGTACCACCACTGACGAACAAAGCTGCCATCGCCAGGATTAGAAACATTCGCAGGAATAGCCAGTGTTCCAGCAGAGAGTTGCTCCTTTTGCTCTTCAGTTAGTGTTGATTCCCACAGTTCGCGAGTGCTGCGTGAAGAGGTGCCGCCGATGTAGGTGTCGCCTTTGAAGAAGTTTTGCGCGTTGCCTTCGGCGTAGAAATTCCAGTTGTTTTTATTACTATCCGCATTACGCGCAATAGCAGTATAAAACCCATATGTATTATCTGAAGTCATATTATCCCAAATACCGCGTGTTCTAAATGCATAAGTTGTAGTAGCTCCAGTATCAGCGCTACGTGCGGCTGTATATCCTGAACTTTCTCCAGAACACACAGGCACATTTGTGTAGTAACTATATGAATCAACGAATCCAGAAGATAAATTGACTAACAAACCATACCGATTATTTGCGGCTGCTTTGTATCCTACTTGAGCATTAGCACGGGAAGTAGTATGAGCTTCGTCTTCATAAGCAATGAGCTTTAAATTAAAATCATCATCTTCACTAATGCTTGCTCCACTCCCTTGTCCCGTTACCTTGACGCCACCACCAAACTCACCAAGTCCATTTGTACCAATAGAAGCAACTTCTGTATAACTGCTACCATCAAGCTTTTGAATTGATACTTTACCTCCGTTACTACCAAGACATATATCACCACCGCCTGATGAATTCAGTAGTCCAAATTTACCGTTGTCATTAGCGGAAGCAAAATTACCGTTAAATCCTACATTACTATTGCCAAAAGCCCCGTTTGAAGGTCTTGCAAATCTAATGTATGACCAGTTTGACGCAGATCCTACATCAATGTATTTACTAACTGTCATAGTTCCACCGCTATTCAGTTGAATACTTGGCGCTGCAGTAGTACCGCCGATGTAGGTGTCGCCTTTGAGGAAGTTTGGTGCGGAAGCTTTGGCGTAGAAGTTAAAATCATTACCAGTAACGTCGGAAACATTAGAGAAATAACCAACGTTTGTAGTGGCGCCTAGGGTTGAAAACCCGACGCCACCATCTGGTCCTACAAAATAACCATAGTTATTAGCAATCGTAGCACTGTTTTTATTTCTAGGGCGAACAGCAACTCCATACAAATCAGTTACATCTGCACTATTATCATAAGACGGTCGAACAAGTAATGAAGTGTGTGATGTGTGAGTTGCGTTTAGTGTATTTCTTATGCCTACACCTGTTGATTTGGTTCCGTTTGCAGTTCCAAAAAGACGAACTTGATCATCATCTAGGTTGAGACCCAGCCTAACTTCACCTCCAACTGTAAAGTCAAGAACATCTTTGCCTCCATATGCTCTTTTTGTAATACCGTTTGAAATTGTACCTCTAGTACCGCCCGTTACCTTAACGCCATCGCCAACTTCAACAATGCCGTTAAATGTTGTCGTGTCAGTTGATTGAACAGTTTGGTCACCAGCATCAGCAGCAAGGCTTAGGTAGTCACCACTGATTGAGCCACCACCTGAACTACCAACTGACTGCCACGCACCATTGATGTATTCATATGTAACACCACTATCTGGATTAGTCCAAGGTGATTCCGATGCAGCAGGGAAATTAATTTGAGCCATTGTTCTTCAGTAAATACAGGTGGTTATCAAGCAATGCCTGCATCAGACAGGCGCTGTTCCAATACTTCAATTTTATCTAATGCTTCTTGAAGTGCTTTGGTGAGCAACGGAATCAGCTTGGTCTGGTCTACACCTTGATAGACGGGGCGGGTGCCTGTCGGTGTCCAGGTGCGGGTGCGAGTGACCTCAACCATTCGTGGCTCTTGCCCTTCAATGGTTGGCTGCGACTCATCAACCACCTCTTCGGTGTAGGTCAGCTCCTCTGCTGGTGGTTCGGTGACTTCAGTTTCGAGGACGGTGCCGTCGTAATCAGCAAGGGTGCCGATTGCTTCGGTTGCGTCTTTGGTGCCAGTAACAGCTTGTGGTTCAACTTGCTGCAATTCGTGAGCAATAAATCCTTTTTTGTTAGCTCCACGAATGTCGAACGTACAAGGCTTAAGCTGTTTAATTAACTCAGAAACTTGAGGTAATTCTTGAATGTTACTTTTTAATCTGTAATCAGAAACATCATTTACACTAATGCCAGTGCCATTCCGTTCAGCAGCAATATAACCAGCAACAGTAGCTCCGTCGCCTGAGCTACCCGTGGAGGCAGAAATTGTGATACAGGTTCTGGCACCATTGTTGATGTTTACTCCCATAATTTCTACGGGTCCAGAGTTATTATTGCCACCACCTGAAGCAGCAAAGAAAGTGCTAGCAGTGTTCGTTCTGTACTGGTATTGACCTGGGTATGTGATAAAACTATCGCCGCGCACATCACCTTTGCAGTTAATGTCTTCGCTTTGAATCGTGCCGTTAACATCTAACTTTTCTCCTGGGTTTATCGTTCCAATACCGACGTTGCCGTCGCTGTTAATAAATAGGGCTGCTCTCACATTACCACCGTCGCCAGTATCTTGCTTTTGAAGAAACTTAAACGTTCCGTAATTGCCATTTGCAGCGGCCATCTCGATTAAACAGCCACCAATATTTGTTCTGGCTTGTTTATATGTATCGTCGGCATCTAAGTAGTAATTGTTTCCGAAAGTTACAATTCGACTCATTAAATTTGGATCAGATATTTGAAGTGATCCACGAGATGTGTCATTTGAATAAATACGGCCAATATCTCCCAGTTTTATATCACCATTAACTTCAAGTTTTGCTGAAGGACTATCCACCCCAATGCCGACGTTTCCAGCAAAGTAAGCTTCACCTGTGCTTAGCAAGTTGATGGCTGTATTATCACCAAGAGCGAACGTATCTACAAAGTTGTCAGCTTCTAAGTGATTTGGATATTCAAGCTCACCAGCATCAATCAGTGCTTGGTCTTCTGCACTCTGCTGGTCGTACCACCATTGACGGACGAATGAACCATCGCCAGGTGTTGAGACGTTAGCTGGGATAGCCAGCGTTCCAGCCGACAGCTGTTCCTTCTGCTCTTCAGTTAATGTCGATTCCCACAGTTCACGGGTGTTGCGTGTAGCTGTGCCGCCGATGTAGGTGTTGCCTCGGAAGAAGTTTGGTGCGATGCCTGCGGCGAAGAAATTAAATGAATTTGTGAATCTAGAAGAGGCTCTTACATTACTGTAAAAACCATACATATTAGACACGGTTAAATTTGCATCTATCTCAGCATTGCTCGGATGATCAGCATCAAATAATTTTACATCAGAAATAGTAGTGGCTTGGCTTACGTTTTCTTGAAGGTAACTTCTAATGTAAGCAGCTGAAGTCGTGTCGTCTTGAATAATGCCAGCGTTGTAATATCCAATTGCAGCACCACTGGAGAAATCTGAATTTAAACGCACTTGTTGTTGAGCGTTTGGAAGGGCACCACCAAGACCAATCTGACCAGCGGTGTTAGTGACAAACGTATAGCCGCCATTACATCTAACACCTAAAGAGCCACCTCCTGTTTGAATAATTCCATAGTTAACTTCACCCGGGAAGCCACCCGTCACATTGACGCCGTGGCCAGCATTAACCAAGCGGTTAAATGTTGTCGAACCAGTTGATGCAACAATCTGGTCGCCAGCATCAGCAGCAAGCTTCAGATAATTGCCATCAGCAGGACCATCAGGGTCAGCAATCAACGCCTCGACTTCTTGCTTTTGCAAGGCTTGCGTGTCGTTGCCGCCACCTGGCAGGTCAACTTGACCCGTGAATGTAGTGGTCTCGCTGGTAGCCACGGTCTGTGCTTCTGCGTCAGCAGCAAGGCTTAGATACTCACCTTCGACACCAGTAGCGTCGCTGCCTGCAATCTTGCGGACAACGCCCTCACTATCTTTTACGAACAGCGACGGGTCGTCCTTATTGGTGTTAACTGCCAATTCACCTTGAGCCAGGTCGGCAGGCACAGGCACTTTGGCTTTGCCACCGACAAGGGCGCTGCTGTTCTTGAGGCGAATTGACGTAGACATGGAGAAAGCTCCCGCTAGAGATAACTCTGCCCATTACCGGGCTGAGTTAAGTCTAGTGATCTGACTTAGTACGTTCCGCCAGTTACCGCTCCACCGTTGATCAAGTCGCCTGAGATGTCACCCTCGATGTCACCGGCATCAATCGGTCCATCCAGCAACGATGTATCCAAATCACCGGTCAACAAGGCAGCATCAACCGAGTTACTCAACTTGGTGCCATCAATCGGCCCATCAACAAGAGCACCGGGCACACCGCCGTTGCCAACATCAGCAATCAAAGCCGCGTCAACATCACCAGTCAGCAGCGTGGCATCGACGTAGTTCCACAGCAATGCGCCATCAACACGGTTGACCAGCTGGTTGCCGTCAATGTTGCCGGTGATGTCACCACCATCGATCGTTCCGCCGCTGGCTTGTAGTGCAACCCACTGCACTCCGGTGTAAACCTGCAGCGTGTTCAAGTCGGCGTTCCAGATCAATCGACCCGGTTCGAGATCAGGTAACGCATCACGTTGCGCGTTGGTGTGAGTCTGTGCCTGGATTAAGGCGGCGCGTGTTGAAGACACTAGAAGGAACCTCCGTCAATAAAGGAAACAGGGCCCCAAGCCCCAAGGGTGTTGTTCCAGCCGAGTAGCTCATTTGCAGAGGTACCAGGCGGAAGATCTGTTCCACCGCCACCACTCTTGGCCCCGGTGGCTGTGGCCTGTTGGCTCAACACAAAGTATGCAGAGCCAGCCGGCGGAGCACTTGAAAAACGAAGGTCTGTTGTGCCATCGGTGACGACAAAATCGACGCCAGGTTCCTGGATGACACCCGAAATCGAAACGGTCAGGTTGTTTTGATCGGCGACCGTGTTCGACAGGGTGAACTGTGTGGTCGCACCATCGAAGGCAGGTGACAGGTTGAGCCGTTCAACTGCGGTGCCTTGATTGCGCCATGTGTTCGTGTCTTCGTCGTAAATCAGTGCATCGCCGTCTGAAGGCTGGACAATGTCAACATCGAGCAGATCACCTAAACGAAGCAGGACAGTGCCACCGCCACCACCGCCAGTGGTAACAGCATCAATCAGCAGCCAACCCTCTGCCTGGTTAAGGCACAAACACCAGTCACCAGCGGTGAATGATGTGCCAGGTACAACGCTGATTTGATCACCCGGCGTGTCAACCAACAGATAAGCGCCACCAAGTGCATCAGTGGCTTCTGGCGGCGGTGAACCGACTTCAAAACCAGCGGATTGTCCACGTTCGTTGAGCGTGGTGATTAAGCCGGTTGAAGCGTCAACCGTTCCACAGAATCTGAGGTTGTCTTGTGACAACCGACCAAAGCCAATAGGGGCAAACACGTTGCCGTCGTACATGCGAAGTTGCGCTGTAGACGGCTGGAACCACAGACACCCAATGTGCAGTGACACAAGGTCAACACTGGGTTGAGCCTCCTGAATAAATGAGATCGAGTAATCAGCCAGCTTGATTCGGGTGACTGATTTATCAGCAAGGAACGCGGTGTTGAATTCACCCGTTGTGATCTTGCTGGCGTCTAGTGGTGGGACTTGGTCGGGAGTTAAAATTGCTGAACCGGCAATGGCGTGCCCGTACTGGTCAATGTCTAATGAGGCGTACGTGCCAGGGGTAATGACAGATTCACTGTGAGTGAGGTCACCGTCGCCATCTACCGTTAAGGGGTTGCTGTCGTCAGTAGGAACACTGACCGCACCAATGGTTGTGCTGGTAGCGGGTGGTAGATCGCTGCCAATTAGCGCGCGTGTTGATGTGATATGACCGTGCTCGTCGTAGCTAATGCCGGACATCAATCCGGCATCAATCAATGTGAGGTGATCAATCTCACCGGTGTCGCTAACTGTTAAACCGCTGCCTGCTGGAACGCTGATCGCACCAACTTGCGTTGCCGTGGCGATCGGCATGTCGTCAGCATCAAGGTCAACGAATCCGACGATGTGGCCGTGTTCGTCCCAGCTGATGCCGCTTGCGGTTGCGGCAGTAATTTCGTTGACGTGACGGACGGTGCCGTCTAGCTCAATGCCACCATCAAAAGCGGTTGGGCTGAGTTTGGATGCTTCGACAGAATCGGGGACGAGCTTGCTGCCATCAACATCGGTAATCTTTGTGTCGGTTACGGCGCCAGTATCAATCTTGTCTGTGGTGACGGCTAAATCTTCAATTTTGTTAGTTGTTACGGCATCATCGGCTAAATAAGTTGATGTGATAGCTCCTGTTGCAAGGATTGAACCCGGTAGATCGGTTTGTAGTTTTTCTGGTGTGACAGCATTATTAGCGAGCTGGTCTGTGTCTACACCACCTAGGGCGATTTCATTACTGCCGACTGCGAGCGGACCGATTTTGGATTGTGTTACAGCATCGTCAGCTAATTTTGCTGTTTCAACAGCACCGTCATTAATCTTGGCGGTCGTAACAGCAGATGTGGCGAGAGCTGCGGAGTCAACTGCACTGTCGGCTAGTTCACTTGAACCGATTGCATCTGCTGCGATTTGTGCTGCTGTTACGGAGTCGTCAACAATTTTTGCGCCTGGGATTGAGTTATCAGCAAAATTTGTTTTTACAAAAGTGACCGCACCATCAGCTAGCCCCTCGGTTTCAACGGCGTTGGGGGCAATCTTAATGTTGGTGACGGCGTCGTTAGCGATTTTTCCTGTTGTAATCGCTAAGTCAGCGATAGCAGCGGTGTCTACTGCATTGTCAGCTAGTTCGGAAGAACCGATTGCGTCGGCTGCTATTTGATTTGCAGTTAGTGAATTTGCTTGGATTTTGTCGCCAGGAATTGACCCATCAGCGATATTTGTTTTTGCGTAGGTGACAGCACCATCGGCTAATTTGTCTGTGGTTATAGATTCATCTACAATTTTTAAAGTGTCGATAGTATTTGCGGCGATTTTGTCTGCCGTTACTGCACTGTCGACTAGCGCTGCCGTATCGACTGCTGCATCAGCTAGTTCGGACGCACCAATGGCATTGGGGGCAATTTCTGCTGCGGTTAGGCTGTCGGCAACCAGTTTGATCGCATCGACGCTGCGGTCTATAAGTGAGGAGCCGTTGATGATGGCACCTGCACTACCCCAATCGATCCTGTCTGGGTCGATGGTGCCGTCAGGAAGTTCGTCGATCCCTGCCGAAACCAGAGATGTGGCTTTTATTTTCTTCGTCTCGGACGCGGAGTCGTCAACAATTACTAGGACGTCATCTCCCTCAAGCAGACCTGCTGGCAGCTCTGTAAGCCTGGAAATCTCAATATCAGGCATTAGCTAGGTCGAACAGCTTCAGTACCAGTTTACTTAGCTCAGCGGCGACGGGAAAATACCGCTTCCATCCTCTTGGAGGATTCTGACATCCTCTTCTTCTGTCAATATGTAAGCGGGTGGTTCGCCGACCAACAACTTGAACGGACCAGTGGTTACAAAGTCGATTGATGATTCAATAATTTCGGCGGCAGGAACTGTGATAGTGACGTTGGTGACAATACATTCGGCTTCGTACCAGACAGCAGCCTCGTCAGCTCTGGCATCATCACCGCCTCCAGCGTAGATAAAGAAGCGTCCGAAGAAGTCCGCACCTTGAACAAGTCGGATACAAAGTTGCGCAAGGTATAGAGGTAGTTCCGCACCACTGCAGCCGCTAGGGTCGCAGATTTCGTTTTCGTGGTCCCAGAAGCAATCCAGGCGACCTTGCCCTGAGATGAGGCCGGATTCAAAACGCTTTCTGAATTCGTCTGTTAGCGCTGTTGTGTCAACTGTTTCGCGCTCGGTTGTAAATTCATACGATTTGATCTGGGCGAGTGATTTGTAGCGAGTATCGCGTGTTTGTATTGCTACTTCTTGAGGAGTGCTTGGGGTTTTTAGCCTGATAGCTTTAGTGACTTCCCCGGTGATTGAATCGTTGAAATTGTCGTAAAGGCGGATGCCGCCCATGATGTCGATGTGGGCGTAGCCGCGCCAGTCGCGTTTGTTGTGCCCTTCAATAAAATCTAAGTTGCCTGCAGGCACGAGAAAAATATCAATTTGATCGCCCGACATGATTTCGCCCTGTATGTCGTCAGGGAAACTGAAGCGACGGCGCGCGGGGTTTACGTCGGCGATGCCGATAGTAGAAGTGATTCCTGCAGCTGATGCACGCTTTAGTTCTACTAAACCACTATCACCAAAATAAATGGTCATTTAGACATCCCACTGATCTGGTGCGCCGTGTCCGGTCCATGCAATGTCAGCACTAACAACCTCACCAACTGAACAAGTCATGTTAAATGAAGTTACGACAGCAAACATTTCAATAATTCTGCTATTGCCTGAGCCGCCCCTGTTGTCTAACGCCAATCTAAACTTAACGGTTTCAGGTTTACCTGCAGTGTTGCCAAACTCTGCATTTGTATAACCGCTGTTACCTGCTTTAAATGTGTCTAATGTGATGTTAAAGATGTCGCTTCTTGAGTTGTTGCCAACGTTGTAGTACAGCAACGTACCAGAGCCTGAGTAGCTTCGTAGTCCTGGGAGGATTGTTCGATCTAGGTCCATCAAGCAGGTTGTATCGATTGTTTCTGTTGATGCGCTGATGGTCCAGTCCCGCATCCTGCCGATTTCGCGATATGACCCGTCACCTGCGTCGGCGTCTTTAATGCTTAATTTGCCGTTGCGGCCTGAAAAATAGGACATGGTGCAGGCGGTATTATCTCTATTCTAAACGCCGTACAAATAGCCGATGAAGGAGCAGCGCACAGTGCTGACGCCTGGGTAAACGCTTGTGATCTCCGGTGGTGCGTCGTACCGCCACTTGATAGCGCCTGATCCTTTTTCCACTCGGTCGCGCAGCGATGCTTCCATGCCGCCGAGGGCGCGGGCATTAGAAAATTGGACGTAGTCGTCGCCGATCACGCTGAGGTAGTGCTGCAAAATCTCACTGGCTTGGCTGTCGCTGATATTTCTAAATTCCAGTGACAGCTCTGCGTTGACGAAGATGCCGCCAAACTGCACAAAGGTGGTTGCGCCATTCTGTGCTTCAAAAACGGTCTCGGGAACTCGGCCCGGCGTGTAGCTACGGGATGAAGGCGTTATCTCTGGAAATAAACGATTAGCCATCAACCCAGCTCCACATCAAAATGCTCGTCATCCCAATCTAAAGTCGCCAACGTTCCATTTTCTGTTATGGGAACATGGCTGCCGGTGATGGTGCATAGCCCGTCTTCGCTGTACGCCAGTGTTTCAACCTTATACACACGCCTATCTTCTCTGTCTACGACTTTCGCCCAAAGCGTTCCAAACAATCTCGCGGTGGTGGTTCTTCCGTCGTTAGTTAGCACCATGTTTGCTTGTTGTGTAGTTGTTTCGCCTGGTCGCCAGTAGACGACACGGAACGAACCAGCGGAGAAAGGAATCGAGCTGCTGACGTAGCCTTTGTCGTCGACTGAACCGCTGTGGAATCGGTCGGTGTGCGTGATTTGGCTGGCGACTCGGAAGTATTCGCCGGGCTCAAGGTGCATTGCTGCCTGGGGCGTGGTCTCAAACTTGATCCCGTGATCAACCTCGGAGCGTAGTTTCAGCGCCATCTTGCAGAAGATTTCAGCTTGTGCTCGGTTAGTGCAGAACTGAGTCATGTCAAATTCTTCAATCGGATCCACATCACTGCCACCTCTCAGCTTGACGCGGATCGTTCGAGTCTCAGCAAAGCCGTTCTTTGTCTCGTCTCTGTACATGGCGACTGCAATGAACGGCTGGCGCTCTTCTGGGCTGAGGAATGTCACCTCCATATTCCTCATCGAGCCATCCGTGAATAAAGCTTTTATTTCTGGTCTGCCTTTTTGGTTGATTGTGAAGTCACTGTTGTATGGAACGGACGGAACCAAAGCAAAGCGACCGCCCTTAATCGTGAAGTCGCACAGGATGTACGCCGCTTGCTCAAAGATAAACTCGCGAAGGTTTAGCTTTTGGTCGATCACACCGTCCCAGTAGAACTGGTTGGCTTCACAGAATCTGGCGGCAGTTGTCATTGCACTTTGGTCGACAGACTCACTGCCGATCTGTTCACCCGCACCAATGCGGGAATCGGTAAGTAGTGCCCATGCTATTTCGGGGAATAGATGCGTAGAATCAACGCTGTTTCCAAGTAAACGGTTAATTTTAATTCCGCTAGCGACCCAGGCTGACATGTTGTTAAAGCTGGTCCACTCTTTTGAGTTTGTAATTTTTATTCCCAGCAAGGCGAGGTCTGTGTAGTTGGGGATCTCGGTTTCGCTTTGGCTGATCAGCTCGTTGCAGAATACGACGGTATGTTCTGGTCCGTTAGCGTGGCTGCTGTCGTCGGTTGAGTTAATGAAGTAGTCGCAGATGGCGTTGAGGGGGGAGTAATTCTTACCCTTTCCTATCATTTCGTTGTAGCCCTGTTCTTTGTCTGTTGGTAGTTCATTATCGCCTTTTATACCTGTTACTTTTGCGTCTGGTCCGTTTCTGCCGATTTCGACTCGTTCGTCTTTAGCGTAGTTTCTGCCAGGATTTGTTATTGTCCAGCGCTTGCCGCCGTTGCTCCACTCTTCAAGTTCTGCTCTGCCGGTAGGTCGGCGGTCGGGATCTGCTAATGAGTAGATGTCGACAGTGCGCGGTGTAACTTTTTCTTCTTTACTAAGGTTGGTTTCAAATTTTTTGATTTGCCAATGCCCATCTTGTCCTGCTTCTAGTAACTCTCGGCTGATTGCATAGCGTTCGCCGGTAATGAAAGAGTTTTGAAATGTGATTGCCCATTGTTCGTAGCGGGCATCCTGGACTTGATACCTTTTAAGTTTGAAACAATTTTTCTTATCGCCTCTTTGACCAACACGTATAGCGTCCTGCTGGTAGTTTGCTTCGTACTCAATATCGCCGATCCGAACGCGGTAGGGCTTGCCATCGTCACCCGGATCCTTTGTTGTAATAATTCTTTCACCATCAATCATGTACCGGACAATGCGTCGATTTTGGGCGTCGCGTCCGTTGACTACCGCGCCAGTGGTGACTGTTTCACCGATGGTGCCGTCAATACTGTCGTCAGCAATACGGACCTGACCGATAAACTCTTCCTGGTATTCTCTGGCGCCTTGGACAAGTGTGGTGGCGCGCCAGCGGGTGGTGGCTGTTTGCCGTAGGTTTCTGTTGGTGCTGTAACCAATTACTTTGTCGTTTCTGTGGAATTGATACCTGCCGTCTTCTAGAAGTCTGGCGCCATCAACAATGTTTATGTCGTCTTTTCCTTTTACGTTGTAAATATCTTCGGGTGTTCCGTCATACCATTTTTCTTCTTCAATGCCGATTTGGTCTTGAATTCTGTATCGTGCATTTCCTTTATATACGTAGTCAGTAGTCTTGCTAGTGCGTTCAGCAACGGTTTCATTGTCCCAACGCCAGCGCCAAATGTTACGACCCGGAACTTTATACACGCAAGTGTAATATCTTACACGGTCATCGTTTGGGCTGGCTTCGTCAACAATAAATTGAGTGTTTGGTTCGCCGTATTCAGGCTCGCGGTACGATTGCTCTCTGTCGCCGGATTCGTATCTAAAAGTTCTGCTGCCTTCCTGTACAACAATTTCTCTGCCGTCCTCAGTTCCGCGAAGGCGCACCCCGTCCCAGTAAAATCTGTTGACAATGTTGCCAGTGTTGTCTTTGGTTCGCTGGACCAGTGATTTTTTAGCACCTGTAGGAATGTACTTTTCCCCTTTGGGTTTGTCGTCTACTGGAATAATTGGGATTAACGGTTGTTTGTTGTTGGTGTATCTAGATAGTGATGAAATCGGTCCGCGCAGTAGACGGTCAAGTTCGTCACTTTTGTTAAAAACCCATTCACTATTGGTTGCGTCATCTTGAGTAATGCTTGTAGCATGGCCTGTGTAGTAGACAAGATAGTCTCCTATGTTAATTGCTACGGGCTCGGCGCCTCCCACGCTTGGGCTTTTGAATACTGAACCGTCCAACAGATAAACACCTACATCATCGTCTTTTCTTAGTTGTTCGTAGAAAGTAGACCCTGGAACTGGCACGATTTTATATTCGTGCATTGATCTTCCTTTGTGGTTAATGTGGATCGTGTTGTAATGCGGCGTAGGTGAGACGCCTCGAACTGCAAAGGGTACGTTGCCGTTAATATCAGTCCAAGTATCGGCACCTAGCTCCCGTGCATACAGCTTGAACATGCTGTAGCGCTTCATGTATTTGGTAACGCTGCCTAGTGTGATGCTTGCGCCTTCTTGTTCGTAGCTTTCAATAGTGTCGGGTGTTGGGTGACCGTTAAAGTTGGCAGCGCCAACCATTCGCCGCCACACCTCAGACTTAATCCCGATCTCTGTGGCGTCGCAGGGGCGGTTGTTGCTTAAAGATGCGATTGCAACTTGTTGGAGTGTGCCACGAACCCAGGGGTACGCTCCACCTTCATCAAGGTCGTTTTCGCCGGTGGCACCGCAAGTAGGAATCTTCCCAACTTTTTCGTCAATTCGTAATGTGTATTCAGCATTTTTCGCTTCCGTGGGTTCCCATACGTTGGCGGGGCGATTAATAAGTGTGCATATTGATTGACCGAGCATGTATTGCTGGTTTTCTTGTAATAGCTCGTCAGCGTTGATGCGTGTTTCGTTTTGTGTGCTCCGTGCGTCTTCTGCGCCCCAGGGTCTCATTTCTGATGGGGAGCCGTCTTGCTCTTCGCCGTCGATCTTGTAGATGGCTGTGTTGTTTCTGTTGTTGACACTGATCACACCGCACATCCGCGGGAAGGGGTAGGCGATTTTGTAGCGTTTGCGTCTTGCTGCTTCTTTGTTGTCGCTACCGCTGCCGTCAACAACCATGACCAGCTCGTACGGAACGTAGAACCGGTGCCCGTTGGGCAAAGGTGAGTAGCAGCCGAATTGCGTCTTACTTGAAGGTGTGCGCGCGCCAGAGAAATAACGGTAGTAACCGCCGCGACGGGGCCACCAAACGCTAAATGCGTCTTGATCGGAACCGCTGGGGACATCCAGTTTGCTTTCGTTGTATTTGTTGACGCCTTTCATTCGGGCGCCGTTCTGAAAATAAATTCGCGATTTGTATTCGGAAAAGTCACGCAGCAGTAGATCGCCGACTGCTAGACCCTCAAAGTCAGGTCTATCAATATCGGATAGACCCAGCATCAGCACGGCGTGCAGCAGTTGGTTGTTGCCGCTGCTGATCATCTGCGAGAACAGCATGTCGGTGTCGACACGGACACCACCGAAACCAGAGTCAGCATCGTGTTTGGCGAAAATCAGTGGGACGACCGAGCCAAGGGTTGCCAGCTCTTGGACACTGTCAAAGTTGCTGGAGCGGGTGAAACGGGTTCTGCCTTGAGAGCCGGGGATTGCTAAGTCGGCACGACGATCCTGTGCTGACGGTGCCTTTGGTTTTGGTGCTAGTAACGCTCCAAGGGCTGACAGCGCTATGCCGACAACAATCTGAACAACAGCGACTGTGACGGGATCGTTTCTTACATCTGGTATTAGTGCGTAAGCCTCGTCTCGTTCTTTTAAATGTTCTTGTGCTGCAAAAATAAAATCCCAATACTCGTCGGGCGTGATGCCCAACGTTTCGCACATGTCTACTTCATAGGGCAGTAATACGCGACGACCTGAAGGACGCCGGATGGACTCCATTGAACCGCCGACCCTGCGTAATGAATCCACCCGTCCTCGAAGTAACTAGCCATGCCTAACCCGAGGTCGGATTGGCAGAGGGCAACTGTCACAAGTTTAGGTGAAGAAACTAATACGCCCCAGCGGCTTAACTCGTCGTGGAATACATCAGTATCACCGCGGCGGAGGCGGCGATACCAGGCGCGGTTGGGGGTTGGGCTGGCGACACCTTGGTATGCCAGAACAGCGCGGGTGAGGGTTAGGCAGTCGGCCGCACCATGCTTGACGGGATCGGCGCCCAGGCGGTAGGGCATTCCGATCAGGTTATAAGGGTGCATTATTGTGTTTGGATGTTGGCGGTCACTGGGAGATGACCGACCATGTCTCGCGTCAACACTCGGGTTGGAGCGCTGGTGCCGACGGCGTCGACGGAGCTGCTCAAGATGACTTCTAGTGTTTGATTGTCGTAGGTCATGGAGGAAGCGACCCAGTTCTCTCGGGTTAGCCGCCGTGTTACGCGGCTATTGGAATCGAGTTGCAGTGCCCAGATGCGGACGTGGAATCGTTTGGTTACTGCTTTCTGTGCCCAGCCAACACTTAGTTGGTTGACTGACATGTTTAGTGCGGCTTCTAGGTTGTCGCCGGTCCTGTTTTTGGCGGCGCCTTGGTAGACGAAGCTGAGGTAGTCAAAGCTGCCGCCGTTGAATGACAGCCGTTGACCTGGCGTTGCGTTTTGGTATTGCCCTTTTTCGCGTTCTTCTCCTCCGACGATCCTGTAGACCTCGAACGCATTGGCTAGTCGAATAAAGCTGCTCATCGCATTCCAAGCTTGGAGCGTTGGCTACGGCTGTTTTTTAGCGTAGACATGGAACGGGCGTGTCCACCCGATGCGCCTTCCTTTGCGGCTTGTTTGCCCATGGCGCGGACTTGCTCGACGGTTGCATACTCGACGCCGTTAATCACCGTGGTTTCAAGGTTGAATGTTGGTGTTTGGTTGCCGCCGCTTGGGTAGCGATTCATTGCACTGCGGTGGTCAATGACAGTTTCTTGCGGGTGCATCATTGCCATGAAGCCGCCTCTACCGTCGAGACCGCCCGAGCGTGGGGCGTTGCCCGTGTAACCGCCACCTTCAAACCGCTTGAATGGTGAGTCAAAAATGTTTCCGCCAGTAAATAGCTGAGGCGAGTTTTTACCGAAACCGCCACCGCCGGGAAGACTGGGGCTGCTACCCATAGCAAAAGCGCGGGCAATGCCGATTGCGATGTACTGCGCAATCATGCGAGTACCCTCTTGTATCAGAGCATCGCCGATATTTTTCAACATGCTGGCGAAAGCTTCCTCTACGCTCTGCGTTCCATCAATAAGACCTCTGACCATCTCACTGAAACCGTTAGCAAGCGCGTCAGTAATAGGTTGAATCTTTTGTAGTGTTTGCTGAAGTTGTAACTCTTGTTGCTCAACTTGATCGAGTACAGGCAGCAAATTTTTATACGCTTGTATTCTATTGTTAACACTTTCTTCTTCTAGACGCAAATTTTCTAATATCGTTTTATCGTTAGTGCTATTTCTTCTAGCTTCTATTTGTTTTAACTGTTCTTCTAGAGGTTCGAGTGCGTCGGTATAGCGGCGGGTCTGCTCTATTTGTAGTTCCAGCATTTCTGCTGCATCACCGCCAAAGGGACTATCGATGCGCCTTTGCACATCTTCGATACTGCGGTTTAGACCGGTGCTTACTTGATTTTCTTCTTGCGCAAGGCTTAGTTTTAATAGTTCTCTTTCAAGTTTGATTGCACGTAGACGTTCGACATTTCGATCAAACTCAGCACCTAGTGTATTTTTAGCTTTTTCTAACTGCTTATCGTAAAGTTGATTTATTAACTCTGTGTCTTCGGCGACTTTATTTTGAGCTAGAGCTTGCTCGCGTTGCAGCTCGATAATTTTAACTTCACGATCTAAACGCTCCTGCATAGCAACGTTAGCTTCGACTAGACTTGCTGCCTCACCCTCAGCAAAACGAATACCTTCGATTTGTAAGCTGAGTAAATCTTGTTCAACACGAAGAATTTGTTGCCGTAGCTGGAGCTCTCGGGATTGGGGGGCGCGAGCTACAGATTTAGCGGCGCTAGTTAATGCTCGGTTTCTAGCATTTTCAAGATTTGCTAATGCAGCTAATTCCTTGTTTTCTAGCGCCAATAATTTTAGATTTATAATTCTGCGGTCTGCCTCTGTTTGAACAGCTTCGTTTAACAGTTGTTGATACTGAACTGCAAATTGTAATTTTATGTTTTGTTGCTCGGCTGCGTAAACAGCGTCGTTTTTAAGATCTCCGCCTAATCTCGCTACTTCTAGCTCTTGTTGGCTCAACTCAAAAGATAATCTTACTTGTTCGTAAGAATCGTTTAAAGTTCTAAATGATTGAAGACGTTGATCAAAAATACGTCTTTCCACTTCTTCAATTTCTTTAACAATGTCTAATAAACGTTTACGTGCTTCTTCTTCGCTAATAGCGCCGCTGCTAAAATCTTGTCTTACATTTTGGACTGAAACTCGATCTGCTAAATCTCCTCTAGCAAAACCTAGAAAGCCTGGATCTACTCTTGATAACTGTCTTTGCTCTGTTATATTTTTAGCTAAGAAATCTGATACAGCCTCAAGTGCGGGCGCTAGTGCAACTGCTAAGGCAGTAAATGCTCTTGACGCTTCTTGGCCTAGCTCTGTCGCGGCATCTCCTGCATCTTTTAGAGCTTGCACACCGTCCGTACCAACAAGTGCAGCCATCTGTTCCGCTGCAATAGCTTGCGCTACTTGTGCTCCTTCTACCCTTTCAATGCTTTGAATAAGTTTTCCTGTCTCCGTACCAGCAAGACCTATTGCTGAAATTAACCTATTAACGTCAGGGTTTACATCACCCAATGCTTGGCCCAGTTTTATAGCGCTGGCTCCTACTGCGTCAAGTTGACTACCTAAAGCAGAACCAACAACACCGCCTAAAGGACCAACAAGCTCTCCAGCAAAGCCGCCGAGGATTGCACCCGGGCCGCCGCCAAATAGCGCAGGGAACGCACCACCGACAAGTGCGCTGCCTAGTCTGTTGCGACCGCCGCCACCCGCGGCGTTGGATTTCTTAGTTTGCTGAGCCGCTTTAGACCTTTCAGTAGATAGTCGCCCTGTTGTTTTAATGAGTTGGTCTTCGAACTGCTGAGCCTTGTTGTATTGAGCAACTCGTTCTGCGGTCTCTTGGTTTAATTTTCCAAGAACACGAATTTGACGATCGACTTCTGCTTGTAGTTTTTGGCCGCGTCTATTTGTAGCGGTAAGCGGTGGCGCGCCAGCTGAACCGGAGCCCGTAGGGCTAGCACCGCGAGGGTAGCTTTGAACAGACCCAGGGAGAAGTTTTTGGGTTTGCGCAGTAGCGCGGGTAACTTGATTGACTTGGGTTGCTGCTTTGTTGCGAGCTTGAACTTCGTCTTCGATTGCTGCGGTAAGTGCGTTGGCAGCTCTAACATTCTCGGCAACAGCAGCGTTGTAGGCGTCAGTACGCGCAGCTTCCCTAGCAGCGCGTTCAAATGCTCTATCTCCAGCACTGGTTCCTCCTGCTGCGGGGAGTAGTTTTTGACTTGAGCCGCCTGCTGCAGGTAATGCACGTTGGCCCGGTCCCGCACCAGGAAGTGCTTTTTGTCGGAAATCTGCAATGCGTCTAACTACATTGAGAAATTCAACCGCGCTTCTTTTAGCTACATCGTATTGAGCGCCTAGCTGCGAGGCTGTTGTTATTTGTTGAGCAAGCAGTTTGTTCTGTTCCTTAATTGCACCAGCTAACTGCCTTTGTTGCGCAAGTGCTACCTTGTTAGTAGGGCCTTGAGCTATTTGTTTAAACTTATTTTCAAATCTTTCTGCTTCGAAAACAAGACTTCTTATACCGCCTTCTAACCTATTTACATCTTTTAAGGCTTTGCGTACGTCTGCGTTAAGCAGTATGTCGGCGTTAAACTGAGCCACGAGCCGCCGTTAGCTACTACATCGCAGTCTAGCGGCGGCTCTTAGACTTCTTCATTGCCTTTTCCTGCTCTGCGTTTAAGTAGCCGAAGTAAAGAGACCACAGTATGATCTCTTCTTCGGTGGTTTCGTTCCAGAGTTTGGTTAGGGTGTAGCCCAGTTCTTTGGCGACACCCAGGCTGAGTAGGAGCCAGTTATCAGTCGTCAGCTCCTTCGCTGCCGCTTTTCATATCCAGGCTTTCATCCTCGTCGGCGCCGAGAACTGCCAGCATCAGCTTCTGCAGGTCGGAATCGCGGACTTCGTTGCGCAGGGTGGCTGCGTCACCGGGGGTGAACAGGGGGCGGCCGCTGCTGTCTTTTGCTTTTTTGATCAGCAGTTGCAGGGCAAACGCTCCAGGGT
>JAUEKY010017895.1:0-2500 GCA_031833965.1 Scyllaea pelagica
CTCTCCCTCTCTCTCATTCTCTCTCTCTGTCTCTCTCTCTCCCTCTCTCTCTCTCCCTCTCTCTCATTCTCTCTGTCTGTCTGTCTCTCTCTCTCTCTCTCTCTCTCTGTCTGTCTGTCTCTCTCTCTCTCTCTCTCTCTCTCTCTCTCTCTCTCTGTATATCATGTGTGCATGTGTTTACCTACCTTCCTCACACACTCATTTCTCTCTCCACCGCCCTTATCTTGTTTTTTTTATAATTCCCCGCTTTCTCACAACGGTTATAAAAAAGAAATATCGTCTAAAAGTAATGACATTTTAGTATCCTGGCAAGCACAGCGAGCAATACAAATCATGGCTAGTTGACAACTTCCGTGTGAGTTCTTTGCTTACATCCAACCGTTTGTTTCCTCTATTGCGGAGTAGTCTGCACTTTTAATGTCACGAAGAACATTGAATCAATCAAACACGACTCAAGCAGGGAGGAGAGCAGCATAGAGCTATAGTTTTTCAACGTCATTATCATCATTGGCATCACATAACTAGCCTTCCATTAATCGTTGATTAGAACCATATTGTGTTTGATGGTTTGCAGGCAGTTGTCGCTTTTACGTCATTTACTAATAAAGGGTGAAAGTCCGCTTTTGTAAATTGACTCATAATCTTTTGCACTGATTTTTATTGATATTGTCCATGTCTAATGACGCCTAAGTTTCATCAAAAGATCAATTGAATTTGACCTGGAATCTCGATTGTTACGCAGATATTGTGCAATATTAGATAATCATTGTGATGATGACAATGATGATGATGATGATGATGATGATGATGATGATTAGCGGCGGCGATGGTGGTGATGGTGGTGGTGTTTGTAGTGGTGGTGGATGTGGTGTGGTGGTGGCTATGGTTGTGGTGTTGTCAGTGATGCAGCTGCTGAGCTGCTGGTGATAACGATGATGAAAATGATGTTGGTGACGACGACGATGACAATGATGTTGATGGTGATGATGATGAATATAGAAAAGCAGGCGATAAAGAATAGGACAAATAGTGACGAAAACTGGCAAAGCCTGTAAGGGAAGAAGCATGCGATAGATCTGTAGATGTTGGCAAGATTTGAAGTTCAAGTCAGATATGTATGGAAGAGGCTTGTCCATGCCCTATGACCCAAAACGGGTTCAAGGCCTGAGGGAGCAATGACTATGTTTCTTTAGCCAGCAAGTCTACGAAGCTCAATAAGAAAGTTTTGAACTTATATTTATCTTGCTTTAATGAATAAAGTATAAAGCTTGAAAAATACTAAAGGTTTGAAATACACCTTATGAGAGGATTTATGCTTTAGAAGAAACACTCGCTCTAAATGAACTATTTCTTGCTCATTTACATAAATCTCTATGATGTATGTAAACCATTCTAATTTCCCTTATCTATTATCATATCAATATCATGTATAATCATATTAACCCCCTACTTATCCCATCACTGACGCCTTATTTATTGCTATCGTGACGAAGACTTTATGGGCGAGTAGAAAGCATCAATGAGTCACGAGCTCCTAGCCACAAAAAGGGATCCATTGAAACATCCACAATAATCACAAGGTTACGAGCTGATCAGCAAGGCGGGTTTTCTCCACGCGTCAGGTCGCCCTCAGACCACCAGAATAAGGGCTGTTTACCTTATGTGGCCGCACAAAGCAAACGTTAAGATTATTTTGTATCTTTGCAAAGCAAACATTGAAACTTTTTTTTTCTTTTTTAAGGCATGGTGATAAGAAAGGTAGAGAATCTTGACCTGAATCGGTGCACTTCTTCGTGCTGTGCCTAGCGGCCACTGTGTAAAGTGATTTAATGACAAATCACCGACAAAAGATTTGCATTGCATTGCCAGGCAAATTAAAAAGAAAGAAATAAAGAAAAAAAAGAAAGAAAAAACGATCTGTGTGGATACGGCTTTAGGATCAGAATGCTGCATCATTCGAAAAGACTTGGTACTCTCCACTGTGCGTGGGTACAGTGTGGCGGGGATGAGAAAGGGGACACAGCGGATTCAAATTGCCGTGGTTCCGTGATGAGAGGTTGTTACTGTCCAACCCATGGGAGGTAATTCATTATGTCTCGGATGGCAGGTGATCCGGTTACCTCTCCTTGTTCATCGCTGATGCTTTTTGGCACGGGTGGTATTCCCGTTAATGCTTTTTTACGATGGTTTATTATGATCTTATTATCTCCACGGATGTTGAAGGATTTGTAAAATAGAGAGTGAAAACATAGTGAAATGAACATCGCTCTGATGCTTTATTTGTTTTTTTTCTTATTTTCATGCCATAACTCGTGAATTTTTTAAACTATAATTACACACAGTGAACAACAGTCATAAAGAGAGTTTTATTTTCATTTCTAATGACATTCCATTGGCCCTTGGTGTTTCAGGATTACATTCATCATAAAATTATGTGTACTTCATTTTTGTGGCGTGAAGAGTGTCTCTCTCTCTCTCTCTCTCTCTCTCTCTCTCTCTC
>JAUEKY010017895.1:5000-11857 GCA_031833965.1 Scyllaea pelagica
GGGGCCCTGCTGGAAACTGATATTGGCAGCAAGGGAGGGAAATCAGGAGGGAGCTGTAGACGGGTTGTGTCGAGTGGAAGTGGAAGGCTTGTAGACGCTTGGCCCTCCGTTGATGGCGACTTACCAACGGCGCTGCACCGGCGCCACCTGTGGTTAATTCAGTAGAGTGGTGTCCACCTTGTCACCATCGGCATCGTGCCTAGAAATGTAAAGGGTTTTTACCAATTTTCTATTTTAGCTTCATTGTCCACAGGGTTTTTACCAATCTTTTAACTTAAGTTTCATTTCAATTCAGGTTTTAATGTGTTTCACTGTACCTGTGGCTGCAAGTCCAATTCCCATTCCTTCCCATTTCAGTACCTGAGCCTGTACACCACCAAGACTGGACACATGGGCAGCCGCTTTGAGAAGCTGGTCAACCTGGTGGGGCAGCAGCTGACACAGCCGGCCTACTGTGTCCTCTCCTACGTCCAGGTGTGGTGTGTGTGTGTGTGTGTGTGTGTGTGGTCACACACCTAACATGGGGCCCAGCTGTGTGAAAGGGGGAAGGGGCAGTGTGTGTGTGGTGAGAGTGTGAGAGCTGGTCAATTCTTTAGTACACACTTCATCCTAGTAAAGAGTCATAGAGTGAAGGGGAAAGGGCACTTTGGGAGCAAATGTTGCCTGTGTGTGTTGTGGTACAATGGCTGTGACTGCAATACTCTTCCTTTGTGTGTGTGTGTGTCATGGAGTTTTCATGAGGTTGCAAATGTTTCTTGTGTGTGTTGTGATACTCTGACTTTGACTGTGACTGTGACCGTGACCCTGTTCCTTTGTGTGTGTTGTGGTACAACGACTGTGACCGTGATCCTGTTCCTTTGTGTGTGTTGTGGTACAACGACTGTGACTGAGATATTCTTCCTTTGTGTGTGTTGTGGTACAACGACTGTGACTGTGACCCTCTTCCTTTGTGTGTGTGTTGTGGTACTGTGACTGTGACTGTGACCCTCTTCCTTTGTGTGTGTGTTGTGGTACTGTGACTGTGACTGTGACCCTCTTCCTGTGTGTGTGTGTCCTCCAGATGACGGAGACTGATCAGCACAGCCGGGATGGAGAGAAGGCCAAGAAGAAGGAAGGAGGAGCAAACGGCGCCCAGGCTGGGATGGTAAGGGGACTCAACTCTGGTCTCTGAGGTCTGGACCAATAGGGTGTCTCATCTGTTTGTGGTCAGGGTGTCAAGGTTTCTGCCTCTGTGTATGGACTGATTGATGGTGTCACGCCGACACCTTGTCCATGCTGGCACTGTGCGACGCCTGGCAGCAATCAAGCGTGGCTGAATGGGAACCAACAGAGAAAGCTATAAGCACCTTTCCTGTGATGTGCTGTAAACCAAAACATTGCTGGCAATGGAGCAACCCTATTCCGTTTAGATATTTTCTATTTTCTACTGCAGTTTTCTTGAACTGGAAAATGTGTGTTTTTGCCTTATAACTATATCTGTTCGAGCCTGACCTAAAAAAAAAGATTCAGCCTGAAGTTCAGGGAAAGGGAAAAATAACTCTGGAGTCCTGTATTCCTCCTGAAAGAGATAGATTTATAAATTGATGTTCAAAGTCTGTAACACTTGTGAGAATGAAACAAAAGTGATTCTGAAATGAATAACGATTGAACTCCAATTTCATGTCAACTTGTGAATGTTCACCTTTGGTGTGCTAGAGTGCTTTCATGATATTGGGAGCTCGACAACACTGCACTGACTTTCTATGTCAAACCCCAATTCTTTGTGGGTGAACGTTGCACTGCTAAACGTAGGCATTTTCACCCTTGAATTTTAAAACAGAAACTTTAAAACCCCATATTGGCATTTTTAAAATGAACAAAAACATTCTGCTCATAGCTACTTTTGCTTTGATTCTTCTTTTTTTTCTGTTCTATAATTAAAACTTATGTGTATTTTGCACATTTTCATTCCTGGACTTAAAACAGTATGAGAACCAAGTGAGCCATCTTGGGTAATTTGAACAGCAAGGGAGAGTTGTTTTTCAGTTTCCTTAATTCCATTTGACTGCTGATGCTGTGTGTTCTATTTTTGTGTTCCTTGAATTCGCCTGTCACCTCATTATTTGACCTTGACTCCGTGCAGGCCAAGGCCATGAAGCAGATGAAGGTCACGGCCAACCTGATCTTCGCCATTGAGCAGCTGGAGAAGTTCCTCATTCAACTCAGCAAGAAGTCTAAGGTGAGCCCTGGAAAGGTTTGCAGGCCGGCCCTCCTCACCGATTCTACTCCCAGGGTTCTTCAGCTTTAGAGAAACAGCAATGCAAATTTCACAAGTGTTGTAAACACTATCAGTAAGCAATTGCAGCAAAAATTTCACAAATCCGGGCTTTTTGATTTTTTTCATGTCTGATGAAACTGATTATTCTTGTAAAATAGTCACTGCACTGAAATTGGGGGCAGGCAGGAAGTGAAGGGTTAGGAATTCCGTGTTTGAAAGTTTTGAAGTTGAAGACAGTTGTATTGGAGCCTCAGACTTGTATGTATGGAGTCTGTGCCGCAGGACTGGAGGGCCAGAGGTCGGTGTTGTTTATGGGGTGGAAGGAGAATGACTGTGTGTTATAGTTGTAAATGGTCAGCCAGCTCACTGGTGAAATTCACATTAGAATCTACAAACTATCCAGACATCCTCTTATTTTAGCTGTATCTCTGTACACACTGGACATTTCCTGTGAAAGATCAATCTCTTTACACACTCGACATTTCCTTTAAAAGATCAATCACTGTACACACTGGACATTTCCATTAACAGATCAATCTCTGTACACACTGGACATTTCCGTTGACAGATCAATCTCTTTACACACTGGACATTTCCATTAACAGATCAATCTCTGTACACACTGGACATTTCCTTTTACAGATCAATCTCTTTACACACTCGACATTTCCTTCAAAAGATCAATATCTATACACACTGGACATTTCCATTGACAGATCAATCTCTGTACACACTGGACATTTCCATTGACAGATCAATCTCTGTACACACTGGACATTTCCTTTGACAGATCAATCTCTGTACTCACTGGACATTTCCGTTGACAGATCAACCTGATGGAAAGTTTCAAGCTGTCCACGTCCCGAGACTTTCGCATCAACGCCGAGGTCATCACCAAGGCCGTAGAGGGAGGCATGTCTTCCTCCGAAGATGATGGCGGAGAGGAGGAGGAGGAGCAGGAGCAGGAGCAGGTAGGCAGCAGCCCCGATGGGACCACAACAGTATAATGACATAACTGGGGGCGGTGGCTTAGTAGTTAAAGGTCTGCCTTGACCTGGCAGGCCAGGGTTCGATCCCTGGAGGCGTTCGTGTAGTGCCTCAGAGTAAAATGCTACACCTGTTGATTTAGCAATAGGCCCTAGAGGCCTTAGAGGCCTTCGCAGTGGGAAACACCTGCCGACCCAGAGAGACAGCCCTAAGCTGTAAGGGTAAAAGGGTGCTGGATGATGAAATGATGAGTCAGTTGTTGGAATTTTGTTCATTTTATAATCTAAAGCAGGTATTGCTGGATTTTGTTAGTTTTATAATAATTAGTTATTGTTGGGTATTTTAAATTTCACAATCTAAATTAGTTAATGGAATTTTTGAATTTCACAATCTAAATTAGTTAATGGAATTTTTGAATTTCACAATCTAAATTAATTTTTGTTGGAATTTTTTAATTTCACAATCTAAATCGGTTATTGTTGGAATTTTTAAATTTCACAATCTACATTATTTATTGTTGGATTTTGTTAATTCTATAATCTAAATCAATCTCTATTGGATTTTGTTAATTCTATAATCTAAATCAATCTCTATTGGATTTTGTTGATTTTATAATAATGTAGTTCAATTTTGTTTGTTGTATTTTATTCATTCCTTGAAATATGTATAGTACGATTCCTGTTGGGTTTTGTTCATTGTGTGATGGTAGTAGTTTTCATTTGATTGTTTTCAAACCTCTCTGGGTACAAAAAGTTGTGAAGAGACCGTGTAGTGGTTGACGGCGTGTCGTCCTCTATTTCAGGAAACATCCAGGAAAGCAGACACGGAATCAGAAGAGGACGATAGCGATTCCGACAACAAGAGTTCGGGGAGGAAAAGCGAAGAACCGCCGGCAAAGAAGTCCAAACTTGGAAAGAAAACCAAGAAGTGAGAAAAGCCCTGCCACCAAGCGAAGCCACCAAAATTGTTGGATGAGATTCTCACACGACCCGTTCACACTGCCATTGGGGCTGCGTGCCTCCTTCACCTAGTTATACCATCATGTTTTCATTGCATCAAGTTTGTGTACCTTTTGTACATTTATTTGAAATTTGTATATATTTGCAAACATTCTCTGTAACTGTAGCATGCTTCAATATAGACAACAACACAATGACCACCACAAAGTCCTCAGGCTCCAAGCAGGGGTAGGCCTACTGCTGTCAGGGCAGACAAGGGGGGGGGGGGGGATTCGGCCAGCAGCTCTCCAACGTTTTCCTCCCTTTCCTGCTGTTTGTCTCTAGTCTATACTGAACATGTTCATACTTGTATAGAAGACTTAATCTCTCCTCAGGGCCATGGCAGGAATGACAGTCCAGACGCTTTCCTGTCACACTCACCTTGGCATTCGTTGATTCAGCCTGTGATGATTGATTTGCACTAATTGATCAAAGAGATCATAAACTTTGTCAGGTAGATTGTGGTAGGACTTTTACCAGACAATTGAGTCAGCCATGTTATGAACAAGACAGGAAGTTCATTATTGTGAAAACATACCAGTACAAGGGACATAAGTTCAGAAAACAATGAGTTGAACATGGTTAACTCCCTGTACTTGATATTTGATGGTAATCTATTACACTTTGGATGCCTGGATGTCCAGCTTGGTGTACCTACTTCAGTGTCAATGTACAGTCTTAAGAAATAGAACAAGACCAAAATATGTATTGGTTAGGTGGACGCCTGGGAAAGCTGCATGAGCCCCAGTCAGTGATCGGCCTGTGGCTGCTGCTGATGGCTGTAGGGGAAAGACCGACACTGAGCGTCTACTACTGCTGTCAACTGGTCTCACTTTGCTGATGAAACATCTACTTTGTTTTCACATATATGCAGATTGTTCAGATTTTGAAATTGATGATATTACCTTATATTGTTCTGCCTGCAGTGACTAAGCAGCGTATCTTTTTATAGATAAGGCTGCAAGTCCAATTTCAGGCTACATTAAAATTTGTTTGACCTCCCTAGATGTACACCTCAATGTTTATTTTCTTTGAGTCATTCAAGAGTGGGCACAGTGGGCTAGCCACCTGCGCGTCTAAATCCCTTGGCTCAGAGTTTTCATGACTTTTGTCCGATATTAGATTGGGTCAGTTTGTGCTTTTTGACTCATTCTGGTGTCAAAAACACTATGTCGGGTCTTTACACTGCCCATTTGGCAGTTCAAAAAGAAACATAATAACAGAAAAAAAAAAATCAAAGTACCTATCGAAGTGAGTACTCTTCCGTTCCTATATAATGCTAGCATCAGCGTTTGTGTCACCCGCGACCCGCGAATCGCGGCCGCGATTTTTAGCTCTTTTCGCAACTTTTATTTTGCGCGAATCGCGGCGCGATTTTTACGATTTTTTTTCAATTTTTCCGCGATTTTAATAGATATTTTATTTTGACTGATTAAAAAAATCGATTTTAAGCTAATTTGGTTAATCAGTTGTGTTTTTTTTAAACAGGTTCCATAGCCTCATAGTACTCATAATCACAGCGATCTGGCTAAATAACCGTGGCGTACGACTACTAATTAATTTTTTTTTTTTTTTAAAAACGAGATTCTTTATATAGCACTTGCCGCCAAAGCTTCAAAGCGCTTTACAAGGGGTCCCAGACCAACAGCAACATATAGCACATGGGGCAAGACACTCACCTGTTAGTGTTCGGCTTGTCACAATTTTTTGGGACACGGACAACACTGAAATGGCCTGGTACTCGACTTCACACCTGAGTGGCGTGGGAAAATGTGAGTAAAGACCATTTCCCAAGGGGTCAACTTTACAATGCACCAAGCAGGAATCGAACTTGCAACCTTTCGATGTGAAGTGCAAATGTCTACCAGTAGACATTTGTTGATAATAGTATCATATAAACATTAAATAAATTCATAACCAGATAAACTTTATTTAAGGAAGTTCTAGCTCATGGAGAGAGCAACAATTTAACAATAACAGAAGAAACCAAATAGTGAAAGTAGGACATGCAGAGCAGTGGGCCATTATTAAAGTAAAATAATCGAGTACTAGACGACTCTAGTATTATTATTGATTACGAACCCCAATGCCGCACATTAACCTCATCCTTTTTTTTTTTTAATTCTTCATTACATTTGTTTTTAAACTGGCGGCTGTAAACTTACATTTTTACGGACTAATTCTAACAGTATGTATGGCTACGGAATCACTTTGTATAAAACGTCATAGATCTTTTAGTTTCAATACAGCACAGTGTAAATCGCACAGCGATTGAGCCTTCAGGATTTTGAAACATTTTTTTTTTGCAACTAATGGCTTTTTTTTTTTTTTGCAACTTTTGGCTTTTTTTTTTTTAAATTTGCAGCTTTTCGGATTTTCAAATGCAACAACTGCAGATGCTAGATAATGGGAGGGTATGGTGGGGGCTTAATCGAAATATCAAAGTAGGGTAGGACACCATGCAGTTAGTTTATCATGAAACGGACGCCATTTCCCACCCATCCTGTGAGGGCATGAAGATACAATACCCCTGACGCCCACTGCCAGAAATGAATAAATTCTCTCTCTCTCTCTCTCTCTCTCTCTCTCTCTCTCTCTCTCTCTCTCTCTCGCTC
>JAUEKY010018006.1:0-11856 GCA_031833965.1 Scyllaea pelagica
CCAGTGTAGGGACACGACATAGTGTTTGACACCAGACTGTCTCCAAAAAAAACCCCAAAAAAACAAACAAACCCCAATCTGATATCAAACAAAAGTCAGGAAAAACTCTGAGCCAAGAGACTAAGGCAAGCAGGTTGCTAGCCCACTGTGCCCACTCTTGAATGACTCAAAGAAGATACACATTGAGGTGCACATCTAGGAAGGTCAAACATATATATAATGTGTGTGTGTGTGTGTCTGTGTGTGTGTGTGTGTGTGTGTGTGTGTGTGGTTTGGAATTCTAATTCTAATGAAAAGTTGAACTGATTAACTCTGTTAACAACACTTTCCAATATCATAAGAAAATAATAGGTTCACAAACAAATTAAGGAATACAGAAAGAGAAAATCAAAATCATATTATAAACTGCCTCCTCTTTCATTTAGGCTATTAAGCCGTGTCTAAGCTCTCATTCATTCACAAAATATAATTCTCTATGTCAAATAGCCTTGCATCACTTCCCAATTATGAATGATAACACTTGGGTAAAATATATGCCATGTGTGAATTTACATACAGATCAACAGAAAAGTTTAGAAAAAAGATCCAGATCTGATTACCTATATCAAAGCCTTTTTTTTTTTTATACGGAAAGCTATTCTTTAATGTTCTTGATAAATATTTGACAAGATCTCGCATTGCATGCATTTAAGACTTTGTTGTACAAAAAATCAAATATGCCTTATCATTGGGTTTTTTATTTCAATGTCTTCAGCGCCATTTCCCTGTTCTATGACCTCCTGGGCCACCAAGGGGAGGCAACTGAGGAGGGTAATGGATTTCTCATCAACCTGGTGGACAGCCCCGGCCATGTGGACTTCTCCCCTGAAGTCACTGCCGCCCTCAGAATCGTAGATGGCGCCATGGTGGTGGTTGACTGTGTCAGCGGTAAGGCTGCTAAGTTGTGAAACTGATAAAAAAAATCGAAACACAAAGCCACTTATCCCATTTTTTGTCTCCCCCTCCAGTTTCCTTCCATACTGTTATATGTTCTGTTCAGTGAAAGGGAAAAGTGTATACTGGTTTCATAAGTAAATCTGCTTAACATAAATGTTGAGTAGATAAAGCTTATAATCAGTTAATCATTTTAAGAATTTTATTAATCAAATGATATTTTCTAAGTATTGATACAAAATTGCAATCAAAATTTATCTATATTTACATCATACAGCTAAGATCACCAATTATTTCATCAAGCAACAATTCAAATAAGCTGTGTATCATATTTTTTACGCCTCAGAAAAAAAATCTCTTTTTGCTATTTCATTATGAATTGTTTTTCTTGTTTTTTTCTTATCTTTTTGTCTGGTTCATCTTTTATTTTTCAATTATGACTTCTTGTCTACATTAGTTTACTAATTGATTATTTCCTACAGGAGTGAGTGTGCAAACAGAGACTGTCTTGCGTCAAGCTCTTTGCGAACGCATCAAACCAGTCTTGATGATGAACAAGTTGGATCGGTCAATTTTTGAAAAGGGATTGACATCAGAGGAAATCTACCGCAGTCTCCGTGATGTGGTAGAGAGTGTCAACGCTCTGATCTGGACCTACGCTGAAGAAGATTGCCCCATGGGAAACGTCAGTGTGAGTAATTTGTTCTACAGTGTCATGTAGACCAGTTTTTAAACATTCAACTTTTTGATATAGTACAGAATCTGGGGTCAATGGGGAGGATTGTTCTAGGAAACATCAATTTAAGTGGGAAGCTATTAGGAAAAAATAAGCTGAAGATGGCAATGGGAAAAGATGATAGAGAATTTTTAAATTTGGCTTGGCCCACAAAGAAACAACAGCACTCCTTGACGAAAAAGAGAGAGGGTAGAGCACAAAGCCATGACCACCTGTAACGCATTATGAACCCTAGCATTTGTTGATCATGATGGAATTGATAGCTTGAACTATAATAATAATAATGATACTGTTATTTTTGTAGCGCTGCATGCTGAGGCTTCACAGCACTTTACAATGGTACAGTCAATTCGTCAAACAAACTACATGAGATTATAAAACATTGGGTATGAATAGAAATGAAAATTTGTTATCACAATGGTAAAACAACAAATCAATAAATAAGATGGAGGTTAAAAATATATTGTCTGTTTCCTTTCACACTGTCAGATCTGATCAAATTTAGCAAGCCCGGATAATATCAAAAAACTATTTTGGTAAAAACAAAAATTTATCACTGAAGGATCACAATGATAAAAGCTCTATATTCATTATGAAGCACAAAGCTGAAGAGTGTATCTCTGAACTTTTTCTTTTATTCCCTCTCTCTTTTTACCAAATGCAATACATGTTTTTTTTTGTTTTACACAGGTGGACCCATCAAACGGAAGTGTGGCTTTTGGCTCTGGTTTGCATGGCTGGGGATTCAATCTCCGTCAGTTTGCAAGGCTTTACTCAACTAAGTTTGGTGTGAAGGAAGAAAAAATGATGAAAAAACTCTGGGGAGAGAATTTCTATAACGTAAGAACCAAGCAATGGTCTAAAGTTCCATCTGAAGGATCTGTGCGAGGTTTCAATCAATTTGTGATGGATCCTTTGATTAAGGTAAGCATTGCATAATACATTGATTTTATTTTGCATTGCATAATAGTGTGATTTGATTTAGCCTCCTTTCTCTGTAGCTACTTCGAAAATTATGTTATTAGCCATATCATTCCCATTCCTTTTCTTCCCTGATTATATCATATCACATCCTTTGTCACTCTACACAAGCATAATTATCCACCCACAGTACACAAACACATGCCCATTTCATCATTAATTCTCTCCCTGTCACTAAAGAGATGTCAACCAGTTACTTCTAACAATCCATAGCTTTGTGTTCTTTGATATAGGGGTCACGTATATTTCCCTTGACCTGATGCTCATCATTATCGCTTCTTAGTTTCTCTTTCAAAATCCAGAATCTAATTTTCTTTTTTTTTTTTCAATTTTTTCACCAATTCAAAATAGATAAACATTCTCAACTGTCCAATCATCAGAAATTGATAAACTTTTGAGTCATTTGAAGATAATGATCAAAATCTATTTTTTATTTTTATTTGACTTGTAGCTATAGCCTAAGAATGAAATGGAGGTGGAGATTCTGAAATGAGTGGGAAAAAAAACAAGATTGAAAAAATAAACCAAGAGGATGTAGATTTCAGATTCAAACTTTTGTTCTTTCCTTCCAGGTCCTGAAAGCGGCCAGTGCAGGTGAGAAAGAGTTGGTGACCGTATCCTTGTCCAAGCTGGGGCTGCACCTCAGTGCAGCTGATCTTGAACTCAGTGGAAAGGACTTTATGCGGGCGGCCATGAAAACCTGGCTCCCTGCAGCAGACGCTATGCTAGACATGATTGTCACCCACTTGCCTTCCCCGGTCACCGCCCAGGCTTACCGCACTGAGATCCTGTATGAAGGTCCCATGGATGATGAAGCAGCAGTGGGTAAGATATCATCTCCATCTCCATCTTCATCATCATCATCATCTCCATCATCATCATCATCATCTTCATCATCATCACTATGATGATGATGATGATCTTCATTATTGTTATCATTATCATCTTGATCACTTTCATAATAAAGCCATTTTGAATCAATTATCAAACAGTCATCATTATAATAATCATTATCAGCAACATGAAAATCATCACCATAATCACCTGGTGTAACACCTGTGACAGACATAGGTGAATGGGGATCATATCATATCTCTAAATTGCTTTCTATTGGTCGTCTTCCTCATCAACCAACAATATATTTCTCTTTTGGAATAGATAAAATAGAAAAGAGGTAGTTTTGTCATTGCTGTTCTAGTTTTATTGGTTTTCTTTAAACCTTCACTTCTTATTTTGTATCCTGAAAATTACAATTTCCAGCATTTCCTTTTTTTTATGATGATGCATTGCTCTCTTCTTTTAATGTTTTCATATTTTGCTTTGTGTTCAATTTCTTTCCCCATTAGATAAGCATATTCTTAAAAAGGTTACTTTTTTAAAAATAAAGTTTAGTAATATTACTGCACTCTATTCTGGAAACCTGTTAAAATTCTGTTAGAATTGATCTTCTGTTTTGAGCTGTGTTTGAAACACTCATTTTCCTTAAAGATCACGAAAGAACAGTTGTAAGCATTTATTTTCTGAGACACTCAAATATTTTTCCTTTAGACAAGAATAATAAAAGCTGGATACTTATGTTTACCTACAAGATCACTGAATATTCAAGTTTTCCCATACGTTTCTTTTCCATTCTTGTTAACATGATAGATCACAATACTACTACATTCCCATTCCAGCAATGAAGACCTGTGATCCCAATGGTCCCCTAATGATGTATATTTCCAAAATGGTGCCGTCAATGGAAAAAGGCCATTTCTACGCTGTTGGACGAATATTCTCTGGCACTGTGAGGTCGGGTGAAAAAGTGAGAATCATGGGTCCTGAATACGACCCAGCGGCCCTGAAGAAAAAGGATCTTTACATCCAGCAATTATCAAGGTATAGAGCTCATGTTATAAATGAAAGTTTAATTCTAAACCATCTTTCATCTCATGAAAAGCAAAGCTGATAACACCCTAATGAAGATTTTTTGTATCTCATTATATCCTTTATGTCATCTTGTTTAGCTGATGAAAGGAAAGAAAAATAGGGAATTGCTCATTATCAATTCACAAGCTTGTCCCTGGTATGTTCAATGGCAAAAATAAAAGAATTATATATCACATGGAATTCAGTATGCCTAAACCTATTGTCATTTTCATTATTTCAATATACCCAAACCTTTTGAGTCCATAGGCAACTTATATCTTTATTACCATGGTTGGATAACTAATTTAAAAATCTTTTTTTTTTCATTCTCTTGTATACAAATTGCAATTAGTAAATCCTTATATTGAACTTAGCAATTTACCAATATGAAACCTTCTTTACATTCTTGAAATTTAACCATTTGAATTTTGTTTGTTTATGTGCTACTGATCTAATTGAGTGGTATCAAAATATCAGGTTTATAAAGCTACTATTTAAATTCTCTGCACTGCACAAGTTGTGTAAGGTTAGGGTACCTGACCTATTTTTTTTTACATCCTATGCTCACCCCTGATATTAGTCGGCAGTGCAACAGCCATCTATATCCATGCGTATCTGTTCATGGATCAAACTCTTAAGCTGACGTCCATGTGGTAACTTCATCCTTTCCATCCCCCACCAGTGCCAAGGTTATGATGGCCAGCCAAGCGGTCACTGTCCACGATGCTCAATGCGGCAACATTGTCGGCTTGTCTAGAATAGACAAGTACCTCCTAAAGACTGGAACCATATCAACATTTGATCATGCCCATAACCTTAAGGTGAGCTTTTGCTAATCCACTCTGTGTTGGATGATCTTGAGCGCTTTAGTTAAGCTGTATGTTTTCAAATCTGAATATTTTCCATGCAATTACTTCGAGATAAGATTATGCTTTTGTGATTCTATCATCACTATTGTTACACTATTGACATGGAAATGGATTCTTTTCTTGATTGAAATTCATTAGCATGTGGATTTAGATCTAGATGTTGATTTCAATCTTTATTATATGAGAACAAGAGAATCTTCTTTTAATGCTGCTTGATAATTATATCAACATTGATATGTGTGATGACAGGGGCTACTTGCCCAATCTGTGAAATGTTTGCATGTAGATTGTGAAAGTTTTATCCCCACCCATATCACACAGAATTAAATATATAAAACCTGGCAGCTTAGCAGCAACCTTGCTAGGTCAGGTGTTTGGTGTTATGTAAAAAGTGCTCAGACTGGCTGACCCAAGGGCTCGGACTGGCTTAGATATTCAAATCAATCTGCCATTTGTCTCTCTGTGACAGCACAGGACCTTGTCTATTTGAAGTAACCTACAAGTGTTCAAAAAGAGGCATAATATAAAGCTGTAATGTCAAATGTGATGCAATATGATTGTTAAAAAGGAACTTAAAGAATAGAATACTCTTAAAGGTAATTTAGAGCCCACATTCTAATGTAAATTAGACTTTGCACCACCCTTCATGTCATTTGCAAAGTGTAAAGTGCATAGGAAGGCTGATATATATTCATATGTTTGCCTTACTTACTTACCTATCCGAACCAGCAACCATAAGAGCTATTGTCTTAACATCATTTGTATTTACCAGGTCCTCAAGTTCTCTGTGAGTCCTGTCATGAGAGTAGCCGTGGATGTGGTCCATGCATCTGACTTACCTAAGCTGGTGGAAGGGCTGAGGCGCCTGGCCAAATCTGACCCCTTGGTTCAGGTGAGTTTACAGCTTCAATCTATCATCCTATACAACAGCTGGTGAGCATTTTACAACTTTAGAAATGAAGTGGTGTTGAGTGGTACCTTGCTGGAAAAGGACATTTATTTATATTGCAGGTAAATTAATAGCTCGGTTATCAAAGTGCTAGCACCTACTGAAAGGTTCAAAGCCAGCCATTTATCCATCTCCTAAAGTTTTCCCTTCCTAAAAAAATGCTTTGTCTTTTTAGGTAAAAGACTGTATAATTACTCAGGTAAATCATGGGAAAATGCTTATGGATCTGGCAGCAGGGTCTTTTAACAGTGGTGATTGTTGTGAAATATCTCAATATATAGTGATACATAGTGCACCATTATATCTGGAGAAAGAATATCTATTTTTCACAAGCAATGGTGATATCCTACACAATTCTCAACTGAACAAATCCGCTCTCTATAAAGAATAGAATTGTACTAATTCTTTTAATCAGATTGTAATTCTGTTTGAAAACTATGTATGAGTGATATGCATGTGTTTGATGTGTACACAGTGTACCCATGAAGACGGCCAGAACATCGTGGCAGGGGCAGGAGAGCTCCACCTGGAGATCTGCTTGAAAGATTTGGAGGAAATGTTTGCCTGTGTCCCAATCAAGGTCAGTTGAAATGCTGTCAGTTTGATGTTATAAGCCGTATACTGAATATTGCCAATAGCTTCAAAGCAGGAATCTGTTGATAAGACATAAACAAGAAACCATTCAGCTTAAGACGCAGTAGTCTAAGACATACTTTTTGAAGATGCATCTCATTTCAGTCATAAGACGTTTCAGAATTCCAAAAAGGAATTGTTGGTTTGAGAAAACAAAGGGTTTTGAAGTGCATAGATTTAATCTTCACTGGTTGACATTTTACCCTTTTCCATGCATATTTGTTTCCACACAAGGAATACAAACATTTTGATAGGGCTTCACAGGCTTGAATAACATACAAAGCATGTCCCAGCATGCTCCTTAATCAAAGTCACCAAAATTATCTCCTGTATGTTATTCATACATCCTTGTGCACCACTATGCCCTTGCCTTTCAAGTTAAATTGAAAAGAAGAGATAAGGGATTTCAAAGAGGATTGCCTTATTGATTGAGAGAAAATATAAGGTTGCAGAACAATAATTGGTGGTATCTAATGTAAAGTTACCTGCAGTCTTGCATGGATCATAGTGATATTTTTCTTGAGGAAAGAGGAATTTTTCTTTATTTCATATGCCCTGGCTTTTTGTGTCTTTATATACGAGTACCAGGTTTTAAGAAACAAACAATAAATAACCTCCACCAAAATGTAAGGTCACTTTTTTAGAAAATTGTTTCAACTCACACACCTTGTTTTTTTGTTTTTTTTTGTTTTTTTCCACTTTTGCATCTTTCTACAATTTTTCAGATACTTTCACTCACTTTTCCCCAGATTATTTTATGGTTTTCATCTCTACATCTCCTTACCATATTATAACGCTCTTACTTATTTGTTAAATTTCCAACTCCACTTCTTCATTGACTAAGACATTTCTTATTTCATTTTTGTCTTTGCTTTCCTATCATTCCTTAAAGTCATAAATCTGTAAAACTAAAATGCCTCAAACTCATACATATATGCTTTCCCCGTGTGGTGTCCCAGGTCACAGAATAGCACCACCGTGATGCCGACAAGTCGTAAGAAGCGACTGCAGGGCACTCTTTCTTTCTTTCTCTCCTTCTTTCTCCTCTCTTTCTTTTCCAGTCTTCTTCTTTCTTGCCCAGACCCATGGAAGCTGTGTTAGTTGCTTTTCTGACTGTTTGCGGGTGCTGACATGGCCTAAATTGTGCCGATAGAGCCGTAAAACCCTCAAGAAACAAACAAACAAACAAACAATACATATATGCTTAACTCCATCCAGAAATCGGAACCCATCGTCAAGTTCTGTGAAACTGTGACTTCAGACTCCAGCCAGGTGTGCCTGGCAAAATCAGCCAACAAGCTGAATAGAATCTACATGACTGCATCACCTCTTTCGGATGACCTTTGCCAGGAAATTGAAGAGGTATGTAAACATTCTTTTAATTCTATCCTCAAATTTGATATTAATTTGTTCGAGTCTTTCACTGAGTGACAGAAACCATATAAGATATTCAGTGGTATTTGTATTTTAGCATAAACTGAAGAGTAGCATTTTTCCTGGTAATCAAAAATCTAAGACAGTCCTTCACATTCAAATTCTTTTCTTTTTTTCTTTTTTTTTTTTTTTTTTTGCAAGAGGGTTTGAGTAGTAGAGTTTTCATTTTAATGTACTAACCATTCATCTTCCAGTTGAAGAATATTCTATAGAGAATGTATGTGCTTAACACACAATTATTCTTTATTTATGTAAAATTGAATATTCATGTCTTAGAATAATGGTTTTGCGTTGATGTTTTTGTTTCTAATAATGATTAAAACCAAACATTTGAAGAACAGCATCAAGACTCCTTGCTCGGTTTTATTGAGACATTGTATTGCCTATCCAACAGTCATGAAAACCTTTGCATATGCTTGTACACATTCCAACTTTTAAACTAAAAATGATACAAATAATTGTATTTCCTTCAACTGCTTCTTGTGGCAAAGGCCTTTACTTAACACAAGGGCAAAATGAAAAGCTGTAAAATCCCAGCAAAAAATGTCGAAATATTTCATCTATTGCCTTTAAAGAATAAATTGGTTGTATAGATGTTTACTATGATAGGGAATCAGACAGAGATAGATACAGAGTTTCAATAGCTTACCCAGTCATAGCATGCTTGCACTGAATGAACCAGATTTGGCACTGTTCCTATAATGCCAAATGCTAGCTGGGTTGCTGCGAAAGTGTTAATTTTTACTTTGCTAGAATGATGTAGGCAGGCATTTCACTGCAACTACATTTTCTTTTCCAGGGAGCTCTGAGTCAAGACATGAAGGAGAGAGCCTCTCATCTGGTAGACTGCTACAATTTCGATTCCCGTGATGCACGTAAGATCTGGTGCTTTGGTCCCAACGGCAGTGGACCAAACATGTTGGTTGACGTGACTAAAGGAGTCGACCTCAACGACATCAAGGATGCCCTTTCAGCGGGATTCCAGTGGGCAACGGATGAGGTAAGGATGGGAACGTATGATGTGATAGGAAGGCTAGAGAATGTCTTTATTGGCAGTTAGATGTCTCTGCCTGGCTCTTTCTTGACTTGAATGTGATATGGCCAAATTGGCTTTATAGGACCAGATTTATAATGATAATTCATTCATGTCAGGCTGAACAGACCAATTCACAGTATTTTTAAAATCATCTTTTTCATAGTCTGAAATTCTCATAGTATTTCTTGTACTTGCCGATATTCTTTTATCTCAATTTTCTTTTATCTTATACCAGCTTCGTTGAAGCACTTGGTTGAACGTCCGCCTCGTAACCGATAGGTAGCGGGTTTGATTCCGCTACTGTGACACACTTAAGTCGTAAAAATCGGTTTTTAGCAGCTGCCCGCCTGGCGCTCGGCATTATGGGAACAGCGCTAAGACTGGTTGGCCCAGTGGCAGTATAATGTGACTGGGTGAGATACTCGTGTGAGTCCTCCATCTATCTCTGTGTGGCAGCACGTTAACATGCCTAGAGTGCTCCGCCGGCCATGTGACCTGAACTGTGTAGAAGCAGGCGTTAAACCATTATGTCTAAACATTGTTTTTTTAAATCTTATAAATGTTTTGCTTATTCTGCTACCAGGGTGTGTTGTGTGAGGAGACAATGAGAGGAGTGCGGTTCAACGTGACTGATGCCATGGTTCACTGTGACCCCGCCCACCGCGGAGGAGGTCAAATCCTACCCACCACCCGACGGGCCATGATGGCTTCCTGTTTGACGGCATCCCCAGCCCTGCTGGAGCCTGTATTCCTGGTGGAGACACAGGTTGGTGCGCTGTCGCCCATTGCTTTTTATCATAGATTGGGTTCGATATTCATGGCTTAGATGTTCTTTCCTAATAAGGGAAAAAGGATTGAGGCAGCTTGAGAGGTTGGGGGTTATCAAAGTATAACAAACAACCAATGATGATAATAATGCATGTTTTTAGCACAGCAAACTAGCAGCAGGCTGTGGGGGTTTTGAAATGACTGCAAGGCAACAAACACTGGACACACTCATTCGTTCATTTATTCACTCTTGTCTCTACCTCAAATTTTTGTCCATTTAAAGAGAGAATGATAAATCTAAGTAAAAAAGATGTACTGAATTAGCATTAATATCCTTGTCAGAACTCATCCCAACTCCACTGAGAGAGATAGGTTTCAATTCCTTTTCTAAGATGTCAATAATTCATGTAGAAATTAAAACCGCTATAGTATTATCTAGAATCTCAAAAAGAGGCTCTGGGAAAGAAAATAAAAGTGCATTTAGAAAAGTTGTCTGGCTCATACTCCAACATTAGCTGTTCATATTTTTCTGTTGAGATGAAATGGGTTTGTATTGCCTTGAAATGAATATAACTTTTCTGATGTACTTCTATTTTAAATACAGTGCCCCAGCTCTGTTCTTGGAAGTGTCATGAACGTCTTGTCTCGACGACGAGGCGTTGTTGTGGAGCAGACGCAAAATGTGGGCAACCCGCTGGTGCTCCTCAAGGCCCACATGCCTGTCATGGAAGCATTCGGTGAGCAGATGGGATGTGCACTGAAACCATTTTGTATGCTGTAAAACGTCATCAATAGATTAAAGACAATATTATTATTATGTAGATATTACTAACAAAAATTCATATTCTCATTGGGCGAGTGTGCCAGATTCTGCTGGTGGTAATTGTGAATCCTGCCAACTTTAATTTTATTCTTTTTTTTTTTCTTTTAATATTGGTTTGTCTTTTTTTGTTTAAGGCACTAAGTACAATAGTGAATATTACTGTCATTTTCTGTCTTATCTTACGAATGGGGTCTTTAAATGTTTAGCATTGGAGAGCTGCAAATGATTGAAATAAACCCAACAAACAGACAATAGTAACAAACAAGAAATAAATATAAACGTCCTGTTTTTTTCATTTGCTAAGGATTCACAGAGGAACTGCGATCCCAGACCAGTGGGCAAGCCTTCCCACAATGCATCTTTGACCACTGGCAGACGCTGCCGGGTGACCCTTTGGTGGACGGCAGCAAGGCGGCGTCAGTCGTGTCTGAGATCCGCTTGAGGAAAGGACTCACAGCCACAGTGCCCTCCCTTGACAACTTCCTGGACAAGCTGTGATTGGGCCAGCAGGGGCCGACAAGAGAAATACGCTCCGTTTGGTTTTTGTGGGACTTCTGTCCATTGTTGATTCTTGGTTTTATGTCCTGCTAAGTTTTTTCATTTTGTTTTGTGTTCCTTTATTGTTCCTGACATCTGCATGTGTTTCTTTTTGCTGTCTTTTGTTTTATCTTTTGCAGGGCTTTTCGGCTTTAGACTAATTCTTCCACCTAGTTGGTTTGGTTTTTTTTCATGTTTTTGTCTTTTGCTCTAAGAAAAAGGGTGGAAGTTGGTTGAAGAAAAAGATTG
>JAUEKY010018117.1:0-11854 GCA_031833965.1 Scyllaea pelagica
GTAATTTTTGATGATATGAGTGTGCACTTTGCCTGTAGGTACTGTATTTTTATGGTTGAAATTTTCAGACATTTTTTAAGAACTGATTTACAGCCCTGTTATTAGTCTCTATTCTGTTGGGGGCACAACATCTACCATGATGCTTTCCCTCTCATTTAACCTTAATTAAGGTTTGGTTGCGGCCATTCTGAGATGTCTCTGAATAGCCTGGAGACACTATTTGGAGACGACTGACTTTGGTGAAGTTTTCAAAAAAGTACAATCGCAATTTTCAAATCAAATAAATGAAGAAAAATGTTTGCCTTCACAAAATTACAAAATCAGGAATCCATCTTGTTGGTTTTTGATGGAATAAATGATCTGAATTAGATGGGTAAACTACAAGAACAATTGTATGCGCAGTAGGCTGAGTGAGCAGTAAATTAGGTTGAACATCTCCGTATAGCCTGTATAAAGTGATGAAAATGGGATTTTAAGTGGAACACTAACATTAACATAAAAAACCTGTTTAAATGCCTTGGCCCATACATTGGCTTCTAGTTATAAGCATGAAATATGTATAATGATGCAGAATGCTCCTTTAAAGTTATTTGGTTTCAAAGACTCAGTTTTGAAAAGAGATTTTCTCCCTTTTCATATTTTGCCAGCATGTTCAGTGAAGCTGAGAACGTTATAAAATAATGATTTTAATTTTCTTTTACTTTGTGGATGTTCTCTTTCTCTGATTGTAGAGAATTGTTTATCATTTATTAGTGACAACAACGAAAAAATATCATTTTTACAATGCATAGCATAGAGTAATATGCAAACCTGTATTAATGAGACCTAGCTTTATTCTATCTACCTCGTTTTTTAAGAATTACTGTTTCTTTTATCTCAAATCATAATTTATTTTATCTTAAGAGTCATTACTGTTTTGAGATTTTCATCATTGAGAGGTCTTGTATTTATTTGTGCACTCGCAGTTCTTCATTTGAGTTGATTTTATTTCCTCCTTTTTTTCTTCCCAAGGGTCGCACTTTTTCTGCAGCAGCTGCAGCCAAGCCTAATACTGCTGCATCCCAAGATAATGCCCCTAAAGTGAGTATTTTTCTTATTCCTATAGGTTCAGATTTTTATATAAGATGTGATTATTAGTGTCCTTGAGTATTCTTTTTCAAAAGAATATTTTTGAATTGGTCACATTGTGCTTTTATCTACAGGCAATTATTCAGTTTATTGGGAAATCCAGAAAATATAAAAAAATGGAGCTGATTTGTTTTGCCTTTGAAGGGCAGTGTAGTCAGGGTTATTCCGTAAATTATTTACATGTCATCAAAATTCCTTTTTCATGGAAGTAGACTGAAAATTATTTCATGCATTGAAACTCTGAAAAGAATTAATTTTAAAGCAATTATGGAACAGGATGTGCAATATTACTAATGTTATAGCATTATCATCTGCTTTTATAGTTTTATGATTATTAGAGAATGTTTTCTAATGAATGAATCAATTGCAAGTTTTTGTGTAGTTAAGGTTTATGTTTTTGCCTTGAATTTATTTTAATCTTTGCTATAGTTTGTAAAGGATGTATCCTTGTTTATTTAAGCTTAGCAAGGCAGAAGGTTTTCATTATCTTCTGTTTGTATTATAGAGCTTACTGCTTTGTGTGTAAATAATAAGAAACTTATGAGAACAAGAAAAAAATATCTAAGCATTCCAAAATGTACTGATTTGATTACGTTTTATTCTAATTCTATTAGTATAATTCTTATGATCACAAACTGATGGACTTTATACTTTTTTGCTTCATAGTTTGTGTTTTTTCTCCAATACTGCATATCTACACAGTAAAATATTAACTTTAAGCTTTTCCTTTATGTAAGGTTTTGAATGTATATTTCTTTGTAACGTTGTTTTCTGTTTATTTCAGTGTTCAATCAAAAAGCTGAACAATGGCATGCAAGTAGGAGTGATCCAGTCGAATTCACCCATTGCACGTGTTGCTGTGGTTGCCAGTGCTGGATCGAGATATGAAACTGGAGATAACCTTGGTGTATCTCATTTTCTTCGATTGTCTTCTAGGCTTGTAAGTATTTATGATTTTTATGATGAATAACAAACAATGATGTTATGAAAGTAAGAAGTTATTTCAAATTCAGCTTTTGCATCAGAGGTCATGGAGAAGGGTTTAAGCAAATAAAATTAATATGGATTATACACTACTTTGCGTGTGCATAGGAAAAGATGTTTTGTTTCTTTGTAAGCTATGATATTTCACTTTAACAAATTCTGTCTCTGTTAAGATTATATTAGAGGTTTTAATAACTTTATTTACCATGTAAAACTGATATTACAGCAATGAAAAAGAAAAATGTGTTTTACAGAACTGAATCTAATTTCTTTTCCACAGGTAAGGTGAGAGTGAGATTCAGTGTTAGATCTATGAAAATTTATCTATAGATATATTGATTGGGAAATTCAATTATTACAATGATTTTTATGTGCATTATTTTCAAAGCAGACTTAAATAGAAAATAAAAAAAAAATGCCCTGAGAAAATCTCAAATTATGTGTGATCAGGTGCAATTTGTTTTGTTTTGTTCTCTGTTGCATATATTTTTTTCACCAAGAGCTGCACCTGAGTTTATCATGATATATGTTTTGAATTTTATCACAATTATTTTAGCCTTGAATGAAGAACGTGATTAATTTATTTCAATCAGAGGACAGAAAACATGACAAGCCTTGCAATGACAAGAACTGCCCAACAGTTGGGAAGTGATGTCACGTAGGTGCTTTTGCTGATCTACCATTAAAACTTCAATATTCAATATGTTCAATTAGAAGTCTGCAATTAAAGTTACGCTGTCTGACAAAGCATGGAAGCAGATCTGCCAATGAAAACTATTTTCTTGGTGTTTTTCTAAATAATTTGATTTAAATGCCAATTTTTAGTTAATCTTTTGGGATATTATCTTTCTCTTCCCTTTTCATCATCCTTCCCAAAGATGTTGTTATAGTAATACCATGATAATCCAATGCCATTTTCGCCTGCTGAGCCCCTTCTCTGTCTTCAATTGTCTGCATGGCACATTTACATATTCAAAATTAATTAACTGCACTTTCAAAATTAAGAAATCAGCTCTAAAGGTTTCAGTTGTTTTGCTTTTCATGTGTCTATCATATTTGATGGGCTACTTTTTTCTTATTTTCATTTGTCTTACAACTTAGTAATTTTCTGCTTCACAAGTATTTGACACCTATACCTGTTAGAACTCCATGCCAGTTTCCAATTGCCATTCTGAAATCCTTTTTTTTTTTATGCTTATATGTTTTATTTTATCTTTTTTGCAGGATAATGGGGACAAGAGAGTACATTTATTTCAAAAGTAGTGTGACAAGAAATTCCGCGTGAGTACAACATTGTTTTATTTTCATAGTGGTGAAGAGAAATAGCTTTTTTTTAATAGAATAAAGTATTTAGTTCATCGCCCACACAATCAAGAACCTGTGAATTTTGAAAAGTCTTTAAATAAACTGGAATTAACTTAAAACTTTAAAAACAGACCTTAGACAGGTCTACTTTTTAATTTAAGAAAAATAAATGTCTTGGTTGATATAAATGTGAGCATTGATTCAACACAGTTGATTGATTCCATATAAATCCTGTCTGATATTTCTAGAGATATTGTAAATTCTCATATGTACACCACTGTGGAGCACTGTTGGTGTGTGCCATGAATTTTCTTGTGTTGAGCTCTTCTGATAGATTTTCAACACCCATAGATGTTTTTATTGTTATCTATTCAGTAGATTTTATATCTTTTGATGTGTCTTTCTCATCAGAAAGAAAATGATTTGATTTTGATTCTTTACAGGGACAAGATGGTGCAGATATTACAAGAAATGACCACCAAACAAGTCTACAAACCCTGGGAAGTTTCTGATGCACAGAAAGACAAGGACGGTATGCTGCTGGATCTTGCCATCTACCAGACACGCCCTCATGTCCGTGAGTAGTTTTGTCCAGTCTTTTGTATTGGTGTACAGATTGTTTCTTTTGATGAGCTGGTCCTGGATAAAGGATTGCAAATTAAAAAGGACAATAGGATCTCTTACAGCTTTTAACTGTCCTTATTGTCCTACAATTTTTCAGACCCAGCCTAACCACTACACCCAACTAAGTACCAACCATAGAAATCATGTTTCATGGTGCACCTAAACTATGTCTATGATTTAATCTTATCTGGGATGGATTCTATGGGGACTTGGTGACTCAATGGTTATGGCTCTGTTGTTGAAAACAAAGTGACTGGGGTTAGAGTCTGTCTAGGGACAAAAATCACATAGTGATTTTTATCACTAAAACTCTAAGAAAAACCCTGTATGCCATTCCCCTGATCCCTACAACATTGGTAGGATGTATCTAGAGCCAAGTCCTATCAGAGATGGACGATAGACTCAGAGGTCCCTTGTGCACGCTGTACACTTTAAAGAACCCTTGGCAGTTGGAAATCGAAAGGAGTAGGCCGCAAGGCTACTTTCCGGGTAAAATTGAAATCCTACCACTACCATCAAAATGTCACAGTGGGCTGATCACCTGCTTGGCTGAATGGCATAATCCAGAGAAATTCCGTCTCAGTAAGAGTCGGCCCTACACTGTAATGGTAAAAGGGTACTGGATAATAAAATGATGAGATGGATCCTTACACAGTCATCATTGATCATGATAGACTACCGATATATGGTCTTAGCTTTTCCCGGCAGCTTGTTACATACATACCTATCAAAATAAGTTTTGGCTTTCCAAAGTTATGTCAGAGGTAAGTTAGCATTGTCTCGTATTTGACTGTTCTTTCATCCACTCAGCAATTATTTGTCCTACTAATTCACAGCTTGATCAAAGTTTTTACGCAGAGAGTAGAAAATTGATAGTCAAACAGATGATAAAACTTTATTGGAAATTGATGGTATAGTTTGTTTTCCTAAATTTCCCTTTATCTACTTTTATGCTTGTATTTGGTGCTGATAGGCTCTCAATTCATGTAATGATTTAAATGAATGACTACTAACAAACAAGCAAAAGACAAAAAGAAAATCAACTAGTTTTCTATTTCACTCATTTCTACATGTTGAAATTTTCCAGTAGGATTGAGATCATGGTATTCCATTGGGGTTTTAAGAATATTCTTGTGGTTTGTTTCATTTTGAAAGCTTTTGTATATTCACCTTAACCATGATATCCATTCCTTTTAGGTCATGAATGTGACTATTTTTCTTTTTCGATTTAAAGGCGCTGTGGAGATGCTTCATTCAGCTGCATTTAGGAACACCCTTGGCAACTCTCTGTATGCCGCTGATCACATGGTTGGCAAAATTGGACCCAAACAGGTAAGAAATGGCTTTCTTATTCATTCTGATCTTAAAATAAAAGAAGTTGGATTTATTATTGTTTTTTGTCTCTCAGTTAACCAGATATCATTTATTATTTTCAGGCATCCTGAGGGTGGATGAGTCTTGAAATATTCTTTTACTTGAATGTGTTTTTATTTTTTGGTTGGTCCCTGGATTTACCTATATAAACTGAAAATTAACCAAAAAAAAATAAAAAATGAATAAGTGATTCTGAATCTGAAAATGATGATAAGTGGTTATCAACACATATCTTTTGTCAATCTATAATCAACTTATGTTTGTTATTTATAATCCAAATGGAACTTTTCATACAAATCCCATTCCAGGTATGGCAATGCTTGTAGAGAGAGCATAATACTGGTTTGGGTTGGTCCTTGGGACTGAGTTGTAAGAGTTTGGCTCTTAACCTTGAAATGATCACTAGTACTAATTATTACCATCATATCAGAGTTGTTTTGTGTTTAAACAAAATTAATTAGAGAAATCTTGTGCAAAGATAACATTTTTTATTTAGAAAAATTCTGATATGATCTATGTTTTTGGACAGCCCAGCTCCTTGAATTTCAAACAATGATTGATAATGTATTTTTTCAACACTTCTAAGCTCATTTTGAGTCATTTCCATCCTATTTTTTCTTTCTTCTCCAGATCATGCAGTTTGTCAAGACTAACTTCAGTGCTGGTCGAATGGCTCTTGTTGGTATTGGTGTTGATCAAGGCCAGTTGGAACAACTTGCATCTCACTTTGAGCCTTTTGCCTCAGCTGGAGTGCCAGTAGAAAAGTCTTCATACCATGGTGGAGGTGGGTCTTTTTTCCTTTTTGTTTTTTTGAAAAATCTTTGAACATCTCTCATTTCAAATCCAAGGCAGTGTAAATTCAAGAAGTTAATCATCTTTGATGACTTTATTTTTTATATTTTTGTATTTTGTTATTGCTCAGACTCACATTTGGGAAAAAGATTCAGGTTAAGACATATCAATCTTCATCATTACTTGTTCTGAAGATTTCTAGATGGCTCAGAAATGACAGGCCCTGCTAAACTTTTATCTAGTCTTCTTTAGCCTGCCTGCAACTCAAATGGAAGACTCCATATACTTGTATGTATTTTGTTTGGAAAAAAAAACAGGCTGAGAAAAATATATTTGTGAAAACTAAATCTTTTAGCTCTTAGCTCACTTTTTGATAGATGAAAGTATCTGTAATAAAATATGACATAAAGTGTAATTGATTGTTTTTCTCTTGTTTAATTCATACGTTTACTTATATGTTTTGTCAGAAATTCGTGACAACATTGGAGGAGAAATTTCGTATGTGGCTGCTGGCTTTGCAGGACCAGGGTGGGTTTTCCTATTGTTTAGCTATCTCTTTGTCAATATTTGCCTCACTCCTCTGCCTTAGGAAAATCCCATTTTGATCGCCCACTAACTATATTTTCCTATTTAGCTATCTCTTTGTCAATATTTGCCACTCTCCTCTGCCTTGCCTCATGATAATCCCATTTTGATCGCCCAAAAACTATATAACCGTGGCAATATAGAATGTCTCTTTATACACATATTCATATTCAGCTGCCTCATTAGTTGGAGTTGGGAAGGAGCTTGAAGTGCATAAACAGTCATTATCTACATCACCAGTGAATTGGATGAGAATTTTTCAGTCAGCTCTGTGATATGTCTGTGAAAATTGATTTGGTAGAATCAAGCACTAGATATGGCAATGAGCTAATAGGTTAAAGGCTGTTTTAAGACTCATAAAACAAGAGAAGTGATGTATAAAAAAAGTAGCTAAAAGTGGGATTTGATTTTCTGATTACCATGCTGAACATTTGATGATCATTAGATTGTGCATTTACTAATTTTGTGGAGTGAATTTTGTTTCGATATTTTTAGCCGTTGATCCGAGGTAGTGACGATAATAAGTTCAGTTTACTCACTCAATTAATTTTTCTCACTGTATTTTTCTTCATTAAGGCAGAGGACTTATAATAATATACTTCCTCAAGTTTCTTGATTTTTTTTATTTGCAGATCACAATGTAAATTTGTCTTTAGATTTATTCAAACAAACAAGGTAGAGATTACAATGTTTTTTTGTTATGTTTTTTCTTTCAATAATTGATTCTTGAACTACTATGTTTGAATCAAAGAGTAAATATATCGGGTATTCTGTTTTACTGTGATATTGATTATCATTGATTGAGCTTGTGCTATCATTTAGTTTTTTTTCCTTCTTTGTCTCTTCTTATCAAGTTTGACCAGCAAAGACCTTTTGGCTGCAGAAGTACTGCGTCACATTCTGGGCACTGGGCCTCACATCAAGTACAGCAGTGGCACCGCTGTCACTGGTCTGGCCAAGGTCGCAGCTGAGGCAACAAATGCTCCTTTCCATGTAGGTGATAGTTGACCTCTCCCTTATTGACTGAGATGTATGACCCTTTGACATTTTTTAGATCAATATATTTTGAATAGAGATAGGGCAACTTGTGTTACTTTGGTGTCTCTAACTTCTCATTCCTCATTTGATTATGTTTTTCTTTATGTTTATTTCCTTCTCTGGCTATGAACAAATGTTTATAGGTGCCATTGAATAGGTTAAGTGATTTCAAGGTAATGAATAAGTCTAATGATTTGTAAATGCTCTCTCCATAAAAGTGAACTGTATATGTTAATTGCCACAAATAGATCAGCATTTTTGATATGTTAGGATAAAAGCTAACTATATGAACTGAAAAGATTGAAACGATTCTTCCTTTTTACAAGCAAAGTCAAAGTATGATTCATTTTCCTAACTTTTCTTTCATTTCAGGTGTCTGGTCTGAACGCCACCTACACCGACAATGGTCTGTTTGGATTCACTGCAGTAGCACACTCTTCTCAAATTGAAAAGGTGAGACATTTTTCTATTGGTACTTAATCATCACCAAAGACATTGAAATCCTCTGTCATGGGAAAAGACAAATGGTTGCTGGTGTGGATGGATAAGTTAGATGGGAAAGCTTTGTAACATTTGATAAGGAATCAAACAATGAGACAATATCTCAAGTGATTTGTGCCTCATGATATTGTAACTTGTAAGGTATACATAGTTTCTCCTATCTCAAACATAGTTTTTTGTAATCTTATGAATTGACTTTTGGATTTTGTAGCCAGCTAAGTTTATTTGAATATTTTTTGTTAAATGCTAAATAATATTTACTATGGCCATAGTATCTATTTACTATCAATCAGTTGGTTTAAAAATCATTTGGACTAATGGATGCGCTAGATTGTGTGTGAAATTTTATCTCAAGTGCAGACAGTACCCCCACTGCTTTCAATGATTAAGTTTGGATGGTATATGTTTTTGATGTCTCCACATGTGAGCATGATTTTGCATTTTCAGCCTATAATCACACCGTCTTTACCAACTCTATACACAGCTGTTGTAGATTAGGTTCTTTGTGGTGCAAAGATATGACTACTTTCATTGATAGAAAATTAGGATATTTGTGCTTTATTTTACTGATAAGACGTCAAGACTTCAGATCTTTAGCTTTGAATCAAAGCAAAATGTTACGAGCTGCTATAACTTTATAATATTGTAATTTCAGTTACTATTTTGATAGTATTTTTGTCTTCCTCATGAAATTGCCATTACAGCAAGTCCTAAGTGGTGGTTACATGAGGGATAACTGTGATGTATCAGGCATTCTCCTCTTTGTAACTGGTGGTCCTCCTCTGCTTCCTTGACAGGTTCTACAAGCAGCTGCCAAGCAGTTGAAGAGCCTTGGGTCTGGCAGCATCTCTGACCAGGATGTGACCAGGGGCAAGTAAGTTGGAGACATCTTCCCTATTGTTTGTCATTGTGTCGCCACCTTCTGCTTTGGATAATAAATGATAACAAGAAATCCATTAGCAAAGTAGTAGAGGAAATAATGTACCAGAAACTTACTTTTTCAATCCTATTTTACTGAAGGTGCTTTGCTCACTCTCTTAATTCTTTTGGTACATTTGTTATCCCTTTGGTTCTTCAACTCTGACATGATAATTTGTCTTCCCCTTTTATTTTTTATACATCAGATTCCATCTTATACAATTTGTCAAGCTGCTCTCATTCAACAACAAAGCTCATATCCACCTGTCTGTTCTATGATGTTGTAATTTGATTTCTCATACTCTTTTTATTTTGTTGTAATTTAAAAACCATTTTTTTGTTTGTTTTCATCTTTGGTGCAAAAGTCAGTAGATCATTATGCTTCAATCGGGAACATGTAATCAGATCTCGTGAAATTCTGCATGCTGATAACTAAAGCATCAATTCTATTCCTCAGAAATCAGTTGAAAGCTGAGATCTCCATGCAGTTTGAGAATCCAGATGTTCTGTTGAACTGGCTTGGAGAACAGGCCCTGAGTGGAGAGGGGGTAATCAACCCAGAGGACATATACAAAATGGTCGACTCTGTCACTGCAACTGATGTGAAAACGGTAAGAATTCCTTTTTTTTATGGATTTTAACTAGGACATGTATATCCCTTGATTCTTATTTTGATTTTAATTTGTTTTGGGTGCCCCTTTTCTTCTTGAATCATTCATAACACCATGAGGTCACGGACAGATAATAAGGTTTTTTTTAATCTTGCCTTTATATCACAACCCTTATGTAGCTAGCAAATATTCCTTTTCTGCCTCACCAGTGTGTCTTATTACAGCTGATTAAACCAAGAAATTAGAACTTTTCAATGACTGAAAAACCCAATCATAAATAGCTCATTTTGACTGTTATTTTGAAGCAGATTTAGTCTAGATCTTGTGATAGAGAAAATGATATGCTACTTTCAATATCTTCTGTAAAAAATTTAGATTAGAGACTACTTGGAACCCCTTGCTGGCTTTTTGGGATCATTATTTGCTGATGATTTGAATTTTTTCAACAACACTGAAAGATATGAAATTAAACATTCTTTTATTTAGAAATTTAGCATTTTGCTGAAAATTTTTAGATGCTTTGAATACTATGTACTTTGTTCGTAGTGAATAAAACAAAACAAACATAGAAGCAGATGATATGGTGAGAAATGAGTGGTAGGTGGCCTCAATATCTGTATGCATTGTGTAGACATTTTGCACAATGTGGCTTTGATCACTTTGCTGCTAAATCCTTAACCTCTCAAGGCATTTACACTATTTTTTATTGGGTTTTGGAAGTATTGGACTGAGACCAGTATGAAAAGGGATACATGCATTTTGTTTTCATCGACAAGATTGATTCACCACTATTCCTATGAATATTCATATTTGTTGTGTATCCGTCGCCAGGTTGCCAAGAGCATTGTCAGCTCCAAACCCTCCATGGCTGCCACAGGGAACACCACCAAGGTTCCATATTTAGATCAGCTCTTCTCTTAGGAACTTGTCTTGAATAGCGAACCTTTTAAAAGCATGGAGCCCGGATGGTCTTGCTTTGTAAATTTGGTTATGAATGTGTGTAAAATATATATATAGAAATAGTGACTGTTGATTTGGGGTAAGATTGGGAAGGATATAAAAGACTGCTATTTTATTTCATCCTAGATAAAGCTTATCAAGTTGGAATCAATTCATTGTGATTTATATTTTTTTTACCTTTGTTGTGTAATTTGTACCTGTTTAGGCTCACTAGGTATTTTTTTTCTTGTTTCCCCCATCTTGAGTGCAAATGCTTTAGGACTGAATAGGAAGGACGTAGACAGTAAATGATATACTATTATTGCAAACCAAATTGGAATGAATAGAAGAAGTTTCTGTTTATTGTCTCTGTGAGTCTTCTGGCTAGGTGTGAGAATGAGAATTGATGGGATGACTTGTGTGTGGGACTGCTGTGTCCTGACGTTTAAATTATGAATAAAACTTCATTCACTAAAAATACTATGGCTTTTTTTAAATACTTTTTGAGATTTAGAACTTTTGTCTTGGAGATTCTAAATGAACGGACAATGAATCTATGGATAGCTGAAAGATCTTTTACCTAGATTGCCCCATACAGTATAACACATTTTCCCCATTCTTGCCGGGACATAGAAAATTGGACAAGGAATCATGAAACAAACAATGTGTGAATTGGAAAAATGAAGGATGGGTTTGGGACATTGGCTCTGGGATGAAGGGCCAGCGAGGACAAGGAAATAAACGATGAGGAAAACATGTTACTGTAGATTGTAGATACTTAACAGTTAGAGGAGAGTTTAAACATCCACATGACATTAACTGAAGGTGTTCAAAGGGCACATTGGATAGTGTTCTCTAATTCCATCAGATATTTGCAATTCAATAAACAGTTAGCGGAAAAGTTCTCAAACCTTTGCAATTTGACCTTTCCCAAACTTTGGTATGATTGAGCTTTGGACTTAATAATAATGATGATAATATAATAATGATAATGATAATAATAATAATAATAATAATAATAATAATAATAATAATAATAATAATAATAATAATAA
>JAUEKY010018228.1:0-11846 GCA_031833965.1 Scyllaea pelagica
AAAAAACACCCCCCCCCCCCCCCCCCCAAAAAAAAAAAAACCCAAGAAAATACACTTACTGAAGCAGCTCTGAAACCAAATGGAACGCATGGCGGAGTAGCGGGAAACCGTACAAAGTCTTTTCAAAGTAAAAAACAAGGGAGAGAGTTTAAATTTTTGCCCTTGTGGGTTGTGATAACACCACACGTCAACCTGCCAACCAATGGCTGAATGTTGATCCACCGCCTGAAAAGCTTTGATTTTGTTTGTTGTTTTGGCACAGTACTACACAACACCACCTGTTTTCTGACCACAGCATGTAATAGTAGGGCCAGCGATCCCTGTCATCAATAACAAACATCCTGTTCATTTCTTGCATTCATCATTGACTGCTGTCAACAGAGGGTAGGTGCCGTTTCCACAAGAAGTTCCCTTGAAGTCGTCCATGCTTGTGTTCCACACCATGACGCCACCAAAACCCTTGTCGCGGACATAGCGAACCTTGGTCCTCACGCTGTCTTGGTCCTCATACCCCACCCAGTCATGACCCTGAACAAGGTACGGAACCTTTTGGTCATCGATATAATGGAGGGCGGCTCCCCCAGTCCTCAACACACAGACTTCGTAATAAGCCAGGACCCCTGCTTGCTTTGTGAAAGGGCCCGGGCTTCCCGCCCCGGACGCTTTTGCTCCAACTGTTGTGTGGGCGGGGGATGCCAGGCGAAACGTCCGGGCATACAGCGGCACGCCGATGACCAGCTTGTCTTTGTCGGCACCCTTGTCCACCCAGTACCCAGCCACCCAATCGACATTGAGGTACTCGTCTCTGCCGTTGTTGCCGCCGCCGTAGAACAAAGGGCTGAGATGTCCTGTCCTGCTCTGCCACGGGCCGTGGAGGGAATACGTCATCACGTTGAGGAGGTCCAGCTCCTTGTTCAACACCGGCACATCGTAAGCAGAATCGACTACCTTCTTACCGGCAGATACGGCTGCAGTGAGTACAAGTCTGGGCCGCCCAGCTTCCTCCGCCTCCCGGTCAAAAGCAGCTCGAAGCTCCCTGACGAGGAGACTGAAGCGATCTCGGTCTGGAGCAGGGCTGCCTCTGTTGGCGGGATACTCCCAATCTAGGTCAAGGCCATCAAAGTCTCGGTCCCGGAGAAAACTGATGGAGGTGTTGATGAACTCCGCCCTGCTTTCGGACGAGCTGACCATGGCAGTGAAGGGGGCCGAGCCCATACCCCAGCCTCCAACGGCCAGCAGGACTTTCAGGTCGGGGTTCATCAACTTGAGCTTGGTGACCTTGCGATAGTTTCCCAGGTCATTTCCAGTCGTCTCGTCATTGTCTTGAGTGTGGGTCAGTTTGTTCCCCTTCAGCTTGGCGAATGCAAAAATGAGGTGGGTGCACAGGTTGGGGTCAAGGTCAGATGGAGTCTGCTTGGTGTCTCCTGCTCTGTTTTGTGCCCAATTGGTAAAGTAGCAGACGATTCGTTGACACGACCGGATGTCTGTGAGGTGAGTAGAGGAGCTTGGTGTTGCCTGGCACGACCACAGCAGTGACAGGACCGCAGCCAGCATGGGTGACACGCCACGGTGGAACATCTGGGGAGGATTTCAAACACAAGTTACCGGCTTCGTTGGCGTACTTGGTTGAGCGAACGTCTCGTAAACAGTAGGTCGCGAGTTCGATTCCCACACTGCGTCATTCCTAAGTCGTAAAAATTGTTTTTTTTAGCAGCTGCGCGCCTGGTGTTGCCTGGTGTTCGGCATTATGGGAACAGTGCTAAGACTAGTTGGCCCTGTGTCAGTATAATGTGACTGGATGGTATAGTCGTGTGAGTCTTTTGTTGATCTCTTTGGGGCAGCATGTCAAATTGGCTAGAGCCATAAAGTGTTGGAACTGCCTTTAAACCTTCACGGTTTTTATTAACGCTGTAATTCAAGCAGGAACCAACCACAATCCTCCTCAAACTCTGATCCAATCATGTTAACCAGTAAAAAGATGTGTGTGTGTGCGTGCGAGAGAGAGAGAGAGAGAGAGATGAAAGGATAAACCACTGTTACAAGGCATGATCCAATCAAACCCCTACTTACGTCTTGGCTGTTCTTTGAAGTATGAACTGCAAATGCATGCCTCAGCAGATGCCCTGTGGGAGGAATAAATCGTTGAGGCTTAATGACATGTTTCAACACTAAATATGCTACATCATCAGTGGAGCGCTCTGGACATGTTAATATGAAGCCACAAAGAGATAAACAGAGGACTCAATACAAATATCTCACCCAGTCACATTATACTTTATACTAACACCAGGCCAACCAGTCTTAGCACTGTTCCCATAATGCTAAACACCAGGCTGGCAACTGCTAAAAAATCTATAAAAAATCTACTCTTACAACTTAGATATTATATGTCAAGGGCTGGGATCAAACCAGTTACAAGGCAGACACTCAATCACTTGCACCAACAATACAACACAGCTTTAGATGTTGCTTTGTGAATTAATCAAAATAAGGGTAGGATATAATGCGTTGAATATGTCACATCACTGGAAGTGATCTGGACATGTTAAAGTGCTGCCACACAGGGATAGACAGAGGGTTCAATACAGATATATCACCCAACCACATTATACTAACATTGAGCCAACCATTGAGCTCTAAGGTAGACAAGAGTATTTTGAAGTATTAGCACATTGTGTCAAGAACGCACCGCAGTGCAACAGAAAAGCTATATACACTGCTCAACAATGCACTGAAATTTGGATTAAAGATTAATACCGATAAAATCGTGTTCATGAAGGTGCATCCAAAGACAGGAAAATGATATTAAGGTAGATGAGCATATAATTGATCAGGTATCAGATTTCTCCTACCTTGGTTCCAAAATAACAAATGATGGCAATGCACAACATGACATAAAGAACAGAATCCAAAAGGCAAACCAGGCTTTTGGAATGCTCCAGAAATTTTGGAGGTCAAAGAAAATTTTGATAAAAACAAAAGTAAAAATAAACGAAAAGCAATGGATTTGTTTTAAGCATACTGTCTTATGGAAGTGAATGCTTGAAACATAACACATCAAACATAATTTGAAAACTGGAAGCCCTCAAAAACAAATGTCTAAAAAGTATGTTAAATATTTTTTGGCCCATGAAAATAAAAGCTGTAGACTTGCTAAAAAAAAGTTGATTGTACCAACATTGAAAGCCAATTGAAAAGAAGATGACGTTGGCTAGGTCACGTGGCAAGGATGGAACAGGGATCACTTCCCAAGACAGCACTGCTCTGGACAGCAGACGGGAAAAGAAAACGGGGAAGACAAAAGGAGACCCGGCGAAGGACAATGGAAAAAGAACTGGAAGAAGTAGGTCTGCCCTGGAACACACCTACCACAAAAGCAGCCGACCGCCAAAAATGACGATGTCAAGTGGATGCCCTATGTGCCTCAAGGCCCGAAGAGGATTAAGTAAGTAAATATGTCCTTTTAAAAATAATGTCATGGAGTTATCCACAACAAGAGTTACTCACCTTTTCTTGGGATCGTACATAAACAGGATGTTTAGCAGGCGTAAACCTGCCTCTGTCAACCAGGGGAAGGTGTGCCGCAAGTTGTTGTATCTAGTAGTAGACAGACAGTAACAAGATTGCCTGAAAGTTTCATTTTTTTATATTTGTTGCCAAATCATGAATTTTTCATTGAACAAAGCAACATGAACTCTGAAGTCTCATGAAGACATATCAATTAAAACAAAACTTAAATGAGTGTAAGTAGAGGAATTAATTTGTTATTTAAACAAAAACACGTTAGTGTAACAGTAACATGAGGAATTCCTATCCCAAACTATGTCTATAAGTCTCTATAAGTCTTGTTTGCAATGATTATGATGATGATGATAATAATAATAATAATAATAATAATAATAATAATAATAATAATAATAATAATAATAATAATAATAATAATAATATTTATTATTATAATAATAATTATAATAATAAAAATAATCTAATAATACTGATAATAAAAATAATGATATCAATAATAATAATTATAATAATATAGATAATAACAATAATAGTAATAATAATAATAAAAAAAACAGCACCTCACACCCCACAAAGTCTATGCTCTGTACAAATCATTTAGACATTTAAAATGTAGCACAACAAATATATCAAGGGAAAATAAGGAGAATTTCTTTGTCACTGGATAGGATATTCATTCGATTTTCAAGTTTTTCATTTTTCCAGGCCCTGAAAGGCTTTTGGGGGTATTAGCCTAATGCACTACAGCCAATACTTAGTAGGCACAGTGCAGGGACAAATGGTCAAATGATTAAGGCGCCCCTTCAATACAGAAAAGAGAACTGTGTGGCACAGATTCAATATCCACTAAGGCCAAAACATATTTCTTCCTTCAGCAAGAAAATCAATACCCATTTCTCACTTCTGGGCACTGCACTGTAGAAGATGCCAGGAAAAATTTTTCCATTCCTTTGATTTTACACAAAAAATAATTACTTCCTAGGGATTGACAGTTATTTATCTATCAATTATTTATTCTTTCCAAAAGAATATTCCACCACAACTTACAGTTGTGACTACAACAAATAATCAGTAATCAACTCTTTTCTTTTTTAGAAAAATGTTCAACCCAACTTACGGTTGTGATTTCAAGCTGATTTTTTCCATTACAGGAAGAGTAGGTAGTTCCTAAAAATTGAGAAGAAAAAACATCAAGTTATCACAAGATCCCATTAAAACCTGTATTTATTGAAGATCAACTGTCCACTCATTATTCTACAGAACAGATCTCATGTACTCCGACTCACTTTGACAACTGACAACCAGACCTAATTTCAATTTTACCTGCTTCATTCATATCACTGTAACACCACTAAACTTTGACACAAGGGTCTAAAATATAAATGCTCAAGTATTGATTTACAGAGCAAAGGGTTAATTATGAAAAACTTAACCACAAAGAGCTACAAATAACAAATATAAATGGCACATTTACAAGAAACCAAAATAGGGAATAAAATAGGAGAATATGCACATCAGTAGATTTCAAACTTTTGCCAGCGTTTCCATTGGCGGATGAGTGCATATTTACCACCTAAACTATGGGCCTGGGTCCAAGGAGCTTGGAAATGAAAAAGTGTAGTCTTCTTGCAGATAATCTCATGAAGCAAAGCCAAGGAAATGACAGAGTAACTTTATGAAAAAATAATTCCAAATGGTTTCCCCTAGAAAACAAAATAAACAAAACCAAGCTTCAACAACATGATATTGTCACTTACAGGCCAGATGGTTTCGTTGGGTGTGCCTAACAGATCCAGGATGAGATCAATCTGGTGCACTTCTGACCTCCCAGGTAGAAGAGGGCGATGAGCGAGTAATTCTCCCAGAATGCATCCTGCTGACCTATTAATGGAGCCGGTCATTTGTTGATATCAACCTCTAACAAAAATGTTAATATTCATTTTGCTGGCATCTCACACCTTTCTCTAATGAGTTCTTATGAGTGGATGGTTTATTGATGGGGCAATTTACTCACAAATGCTGCACAAATTCAGCAAGAAGATTGGAACAAGATATAGAGAGCAAGATTAGTGTAGCAACAACAAAGGCAAGCAGATTGACAAAGGACAGAGTGCAATTCTGTCAAAAACTTAAAAGGGCTATGTACTGCAAGACAATCAGCTGACAAGAATGGAGAGAGATGAAAAGAAGATGCACATATACATTTTGTGCTAATGGCCTGGTCTAATGAAGAATGGTATACTTATTGAATATCTACTGATGGATGGCATCCTTGTGTATCAAATACTGATGGATCATGTACTAAAGGATAATGCACTAATGGATTGGATAATGATGAAGGGTTTAAAGATGGATGTTCTATGCATGTATTATGATGTACTAATGGATGATTTTAATGAGTGGATGGTTTGATGAAGGATGGTATACATGTTGATCAACAACTGGATGATCAACAAATACTTATAATATCAAATGACATAAATAGTGATGAGTGTTGAAAATAAAAGCTATAACAATACAAACTGTCATCATAACCACCATCGTTGGGCGTAATTTACAAGCAGTAAGATAAAGATAGCAGTTGTATGGAAAACATAAAGCTTAAAAGAGTTTCTTTACCACATATCAATGGCGGTTGTATACTTTCTGGCACCCAGCAACAACTCAGGAGCTCTGTACCTGACAAGACAATACACACAATAAAAAAAAACTTGATACAAATCCAATTTATTGCCATACTATAAGACTTAATAGCATTAATGCATAAGAAACCTTCAGAAGAATAAATTATTCATCATTTAATTTTTCATACTATGACATTGACTAACTTGATTTGAAAAACAGAATAATCTACACACTATAAATTCAGTAGGAACTAGTAACACAGATATGACTTGCTTAAAACTTAAAGGAAAGAAGAGCTCTTATTCAAAAATGAAAAAAATGGTTGAAAAGAAACCGCTTCGATCAAGTTAATAAAAATATTTCAATATTCAAGTGTGTTAGGACTTTAATAAGCTTAAACAAAACTGGCTGCATAGCAAAAGTTATTTTTTGGCCCAGATCTTTTTTATATGAATTTCCTATAGAGATGGGTTCCCTTTATCATAGATAACAAAGTCATGACAAAATACATTAGATTCTAATGGCCCATTAAATTCAATCTACATCTTATTTTAAAAAGTGTATATCATATATTCTTAGACAATCAGATTCTATAGTTCTATAGCTTACCACAAGGTGACAACCACAGGGGTCATGGCACGTTGAGGAAACTCATATTTCTTGGCCAATCCAAAATCAGCTACATGAATAAGAAAAAGACAAAATTGTGTGGAGAAAGAAAATCAAGAAAGAACAAAATTCATGACGAAAGGCATAAAAGTGTTTATATAAAAAGCGTAATGTTAAAACAAATGGAAGATATGCTTTCAATCAGACATTTTATGTTGTTATTGGACATCTTCTAATGTCAAAACAGGAGAGAAAACGTTGTGCACCAAAAGATCCAACACTTTGAAAGTATTAATTGTGTTAAAAGTATTCTATTAATAAATCATAGAATCTTATAAAAGCCATTGCATTGCTAATCAAGTAATTGTCAAAAAGGTACCACATTAAGGAATGAAAAGGAGAAATCTTGTATTTCCTAAACACATTCCTTGAATGCAATCTCACCTATTTTTACACAGCCTTTATCTGTCATCAGCATGTTGGATACTTTTATGTCTCTATAAAGCAAGAAAAAAATTATTTTAAGGAGAAAAGCCTAGACTGTGATTAATAGATTGAAAATACAGAGGTGTTTTTATCACATAAAAGTGCATGATCATGTGTGAGAGAGTGTATACAATGATTAAACAAGAATACAATTTTGAGTACAACCTTAAAATCCACAGCATACATGTTTTGAAAATAAACAAGTAAAGAAGATAATTCATAAACAGATAGATATGATCTCAATATAATGGCTCTTTTAAAAAATCTTACTAATATATAAAGAGAAATTTTATTTTTACTTGACTTTGATGCTGATTTTTTCCCCCGAAATAAAATACAGTGAAACACGTTTAACCGAAATTGAAGGAACCTGGGTTTTTATTTTGGTTTAAAAATATTTCGGTTTTGAAATAGTTCAGAAAATCACATTTTTTCAAAGAAGGCTGCTTGTAATATGATATAACCATGAACATCCCCCTGCTTCTCCTCCCCCACCCCCACCCCATGAATTGTACCGAAGGGCTTAGTTAGTGTCAGACTTGGGAAGGAAAAGCAGGGTGGCTGTGTTTGGGAAGAGAATGCAAAACAAAAGAAGATAAGGTTGCAAGAGGAGTGTTGACAAACCAATAGCTGAAAGCTGCATTTCAAGGATACCAGGCATCTAGCCTCTCCTAGTACCTACTTGTGCTGCTCGCTCCCCCTCCCCCACCCATCTTCAACTGTAAGCGTCAGCAATAGGCAAACTGGTTGACGAACAATCAGTATCCAAAAACAGAGTTAGTACACCCCGCGAACGAAACAATACATGGACACTTAAGGAAGTTGTTATAGCATCAAAGGAAGAGACATGAGTGCGTGCCAGTGCGTGCGTGTTTACCGACCTGTAGGGGCACACGACAGTATACCTGTATGTGTGTATGTGTGTGTGTGTATCTGTGTGTGTGTGTATGTGTAGGGGAGATCGGAACATGCAATTACTAAGGACTTTCAAGGAGAGTCATTGACAGGGTAGAGAATTAGTTTCATGAGGCAGGATTTTATCTTCCGTAGCCGCTAAATTACCGAAGAAAAGTTGGAAATTACGGTCAATCTTTTCGGTTTATCCGTATTTCGAGGGATTTTGTTTTCGGTTTCGGCATAGTTTCTTAATATTGAGTTAACAGGCGGCCAAACAATTTCTTTCATTGTTTTCGGTTTAGCCGTTTTCCGTTTAAAAGTGTTTCTGTGTAGAGACAAAATGTATCAAATGTAGTCCCCTTGGCCATTACTGCATACCTGTGTATGATGAAGTTATCATGTAAATACTGCAGACCTCCAAATACCTGCAGCATAATGCATTTCACCTAAAAACAAAGAGAGATGAGTGAGAAAATTGTATGAACATAACAACTGAGTGGATGAACAAAGACAAAAAGAATGCAAATGTGACTAGTGCTTTGCTCAAACCTGGGACAGGCATATTTCGTTAGAATACTTTCATAAATCTCCTATTCATTTATGCATAGTGAAGTGACTCTGCTTGTAACAAGGAGAGTCAGCTGTGATCCCAACTGCAGATGTGTTATAGGGATTCATACAAACAAGCAATGCTTACAACAAGTTATCAGCTCTCTACCTCTATTTACCTGAGGTTCAGAGAAAGGGGCAGGCATATTGTCCAGGAGAGAAGCCAAATCTTGCTCACAGTATTCCATCACTAAGAAAATACTGAAAAACAAAGAGTAAATAAGCGGTTGGAAAAAACAAGTTGCACAAAGCAATCATTCTTAGCAGTAGCAGCATTAGAAAAACAAGTAAAACCTCTAAAAGCATATCAATATGAATTATCATCTTGAACATCTCAGGTCTTGAAAAATACACAAAAACTTAGTTACCTTGTACAGGCGTGAACAGTTGTCATCAAATTGTTTGAACCAGATACAGCGGTGCTTCATGTTTAACGACAATGGAAATAACGAGACCATTTCAAATCCCTGTTTTAATTCTTATCTCTTTAGTGGTAAAGCCCTGGTTTAGCAATATAAAGTAACCCAGAACCCTGGAATAACAAGAAATTAACATGGAAAAATGTGTATCATTTCAAGTAACACAGACACAACACACTTTCACGGTAGCCACAAAGTATACTACAGTGTGTGTCTAGGCTCTCTTATATGTGTGTGTGTGTATGTGTGTGTGTGTGTGTGTGTGTGTGTGTGTGTGTGTGTGTGTGTGCGCAACACAATGAAAGCTCGCTTGCTACCGCCCACCCAGTTTGTGAGGTTGTCAAACAGCTATAATAAAATGATTGGGTTTTTTACCCTGGAATCGGATATGACGAGAGCTCGGTAATGATGACAATTCTCACATGGAATGGGGGTTCTCACTATAATCGAGTTCCGCTGTAGATTGATCAGAAATCATTAATTTACTGAAAATTCTTGACAGCCTCCACAAGAACTGAAAAACTAAGAAACCCAGACACACGCCTTCCAGCTTTTGTCTTTCCTGACCATTATTCTAATATCTTATTATACAAACATGTGTGTCATCAAGCTTTGAGTAAAACATAATGTTAAAACACTCAAAGCGTAATCATAGAACTGATATTACAGTAGCCACCACCAAAGAACCTGGTCCATGGGAATTTGAAAAACTGTGTTCTTAGGTAAATTCTTTTTAAGTGGATTGCAAAGTAGGTAGCTAATGTGAATAAGCATTAGTTGTAAAATACCCTTTTATAGATGAGATGTGGTGAATCAAGTGTGTATTGGATGGGATTACAGTGAATGCACCCAATAACTAGCTTATTCTCCGCTTAATCAAATCCTCTTAAAAATCACAAAGCATTGAAACTTTCTTCTCCAATTAAGATTAATATACTTTATCCCCACTCTCCCACTCTTTCCTCCATTCAAAATCCATGACTGATACAACCGCTGTCAAGAATAAACTAGAGAATGAGTGGCAATGTTTGCACCATCAAGACACAGTCACATGATTGTTCTCATCTCACAAGGCATGCGAACCTATACTGTGTTCATACAGTTTGGTCACTCTGGCATCTAGCCATAGCGTTTAACGCACCCAAGGGGTAAAGACATAAACATGGTCAAAACCACTATAGCTGAAATGAGCTAGTCACACATGTAATGAGAGCAAAAGAATTGCTGATGGGAAGTTTGACAAAGTAAGATGCAGTTTCAGTTGAAAATTATGGTCTTAGAGGTCATGTCGGATAATGGGTCATGTCCTGAGGGGGTAAATTTATATAGCAAAAACTCTGCTTCCTAAGAAAATGGTGTTCTTGGGTGGATTGTTCTGAGATAGCAACTTCAGTATACCAGGTATATCATAAAGTCAGCAACTCCTTCATCCTCCAGCCACATACCTTTCTAGACTTTTGCCGACAACAACTTCTCTCATTTCAACAATATTCTGATGCCTCAATCTCAACAAGATGTTTATTTCCCGTAGGCTGGTGATTGGCATGCCTATAACAAAAAGGGAGAAAGGACATAATATCTTGTAACATGCATTTTCATAGATACTTGAGTAATGATATTATCAAAATAATGATAAATTGCTGGCAATGTCGAGATACTGACATTGTGAAAGAGTTTGAAAAATCAACTGCTCAAAAAGACTGGGCAAAGGTGATTATTCTATGACAGGTAGACAATGTGAGAGCCCATAGTTGCATAGACAACAAATTCTACCACTACAACTGACAATACACAATACTTTGTACAAGGGAGCAGCTCAATTAAAAAAGATCAACAAAATCTGCCAGATCTGATTAGAAAATGAATACAAACTTGTTTAAGATTATTTCTACATGGGGATAAAACTTAATTTCGGACAGCAAAGTGACAGTTTTGCTCTCTACTAAATAATGTGCAAGGCAAGGCAACTATGAAAATGAAAAGGTAAAATCCCAAATGTGTCTCAATATTCTAAGTTTCTCAATTAATTTCAGCTTGTCTGATTGAATGGCGGTTTAAGATCACTTCATGGAGCTTCCAAAGGCGGGGGTCCCTTCATATAGAAACCAAATGAGAAATGAGTCTAGTGGAAAGAAATGACAATAGTAAACCTTACCATTGTCACCTACAGATGATTTACAAGAAATACAATATCAGCTCTCTCAAAAATAAAAAAAGGAAAAAAAATTGCCTGCAAATCTGCATTAAAAAAATACAAAAATATAATTTCTTCATAAAACCTGGACTAGCAATGTATTCTTAAGATATTCTTAACTTTCTTAGTTGTTGTCTAGCCTGGTCTTTCTCTCGCCATCTCTCTATCAACATAGCAGAGGCCAGTTATTTGTAATGCCTACCTAGCAGGTTTTTAGTACATTTAAAGACATCTTCCATTTTTTTCATACTTGCCGTCTTTCCTCCTCTGTCGCTTAAAAAAAATACATTTTGAGAACAAAAGAGATATATCTATAGCATATTAGACAAGACTTTCACAGACTTTCTTAATCCCTCCTACATAAACCACTCACCATCTTTAGGGTTATGAAGTCTCATCTTCTTCAAAGCAACAACTTGGTCTGTTTCTGTATCTCTTGCTCGATCTGACCATGAATGACCATAATGTTTGACAGGCAGTTA
>JAUEKY010018561.1:0-11842 GCA_031833965.1 Scyllaea pelagica
AGAGAGAGAGAGAGAGAGAGAGAGAGAGAGAGAGAGAAAGAAAGAGAGAAAGAGAGAGAGAGAAAGAGAGAGAGAGAGAGAGATAGAGAGAGAGAGATGAAAAGGATAGGATGGAGTATTCAAATTGCAAATGCATATAACACACCCAGACACTGAATGTTGCAACAGTAATGTAGAGTAATGGTTATATGCCCTAGCCCCACTGTCTAAATCATTTTCTCTATTCATTGACCACTTTTACCCTAGCCTCATTGATTTGCGTAATGGAAGCATTTTTTTTCCAGATTCCCTAACACATTATACAAACGGGGAAGGAAAACCCTGAATAAAATATAGACCAGAAAGACACCTAACACATCAACTCATTTGTAGGAAAACCCCACCAACAATGACCTCTCTAACAAACAAAAGGAAAGATTTTAAGGTTCTTTTTTTTTCTTCGCCGTTTAGAAGACAAATTCAACGCACAAAAAGCCCGTTTGTTTTGTTTTTCAATTGAAAATAAAAACACGCAAATTTTACAACAACTATTACCGCTGCTGGTGCATTAACGGTTTTAGAGAGTTTAGTAGCAGTACGGTGGTGAATATTGGCATGGTAATATAATAATTTTTTAACTGCCTCGGTATATTTAAGTATCTAACAATGCACGGGACGATCCCGGGATATTGAACTTAAAACAGAGGACCGAATGGTAGAATTTTCGAGGCTCTTATCTGTAGCGACAGGGACATGATGTCCGATCAAAGACAACTGTAATCTATTGAGAAATGGAAGTCTTCCGATGTGTGTGAAAAAATAGCGTACAATTGGCTGTACTGTATGGTTAAGTATGGGGAGTGTGACTTGCTAGTTGCAGCAACGCCATCAGAATTCGTCGGTCACCCAACCTGGCCCAGCACGGTGGTTGGCTGGTTGGCAGGCTGACGAGTTTTGATAACCCAGCGATCAGTGTCACGGCATGTCGGAGCCTTGGGATCGATCGGCAGGCGGCAATTGAAACTACAGCAAATGATAATGAATAATTCAATTAAAGCCCCCAGAGAGAGAGAGCTATAGCCACGCCACTGGACGGGGCAACCCGTGGCCTTCAGCCTTCTATTGGTATTCTTATTCTCCTTGTCCCCTGGCAGGCAGCCGGGAGATAGAGAGAGGGAACATAGAGAGGGGGAAGAGAGGGAGGGACATAGAGTGAGAGAGAGAGAGAAGAGAGAGAGAGAGAGAGAGAAGTGTGAAATCAGTGTCATTCTCTCATTCATAACTTTAATTTTATTTGGGGTCTAGTCATAACTTTCAACTGTTTTGGGGTCTAGCAGCATAGAACTAGGGCTGGTATTAGTAATCTCATGCTTCTCATTGTTTGCTTGATTGGTTCAGATACGTTTTCATCCTGTATTAGTTAATGTATTGGTTCTTGATCAGTTTTATTCATTGTTTAATAACCTGTTGTTGATTTATTGTCTTGTTTTATTCCTTCAGGAAAGAAAAGTGGGAGGGAAGAGTTTGAGGGTGTTTTAACGTTATGCTTTAACCCCTGCACAGAGATAAATGGAGAACTCATATGAATATCTCACCCAGTCACATTATACTGACACTGAGCCAACCAGTCTTAGCACTGTTGCCATTATGCTGAACGCCAGATTGGCAGCTGCTAAATCTTTACAACTTAGGTATGTCGCAGTATGGGAATCGAACCTATCGGTTACGAGGCGGACGCTCAACTAAGTGCACAACGAAGCAGGTTTGGAGGGTGTTTTGTTTTAATTTCCACTGTTTATCAAGCAAAAGAAATTCACATCAAACTCCTTTGGCTATGAAAAGTAATTGCCATAAACGATGTCAGCAAGACTCAAAGTGGCGCATGGGGGAGGGAAGTGATGGTTTCCAAACAAGGTATTTAAATGTAACATGCTGTTCTGAAGAATGAATGGACAAAAAGAAGAGAGAACTCACCATTTCATACTTGCTCAACAGTTTCATAGCAAAGACAGCCTTTGTTGTCTTGTGGCGTACCTGTGGACACAGAGAGACAAGAAACTTTAATAATAACACTTGCCAAGTTATCCAGGATTCATTCATAAATTGAATTTGAAAGAATAATCTAGTAATGAGCATAAAAACAATCACATTCATGTACAGCATAAATTATTTCAATTTACAGCAATCCTCGATATCCATTTTTCATGGGAAACTTTTGATTCTAAATCAAAGATTTAAAACAAATCTAATTTCGAAATATCAAATCATTTTCTTTACAAACCGAGAAGAATCTATGAACGAGATATTAAACAACAGCTTTAGGTTGATAATATATTTCATCTAAAAGTCCTATTTCATCCAAAGTAAATATTAAAAGACCAATGACATTGACCAAATGACAAGGGATCATACAGAGTACTTACAAGTTGGACTTCTCCAAATGCACCCCTGCCGATAACTTTAACTACATCAAAGTCGGATGACCGCAGACGGTTGTTATTGATGAACTCAACAACTTTTCCATCTGAAATATGAAAAGCACCAGGAAAATTAAAGCCTTATCATGTTGTGTTTGCAGGAGGGATGAAGATTAGAGACATGAATCTGCCAAAGTACCCACACAGACACATGCCAACTGCTACTGTGACAAAACACAAAGTCGGAGAGTGAGATTTGAGGAGAAAGAATCAGAGGGGCACATTAAAATAAAATTATCTTTATTTATTATATCAAAAAAAATCCGAGGAAACATTTATGACTAAAATCAATTTAGAATTCAAAAAAATTAACTTACATCTTTCCAGGAAATTTTCCACATTCTTAATCCGCCTGATGGCTGGAAAATCAAGGTCAGCCACCAGGCAAGAGATACCATCCTGCAAGGAGAGAGAGAGACACAGAATGTTATGAATCCTGCCAAACCTTTTAGCATAAACATCCTAAACTTCAATAATGAGATGACAAATATAGAGGCTAGACAACTTCTCAGACCTTAGCAGTCTGAATACTAATGTAAGCATTTATTAACATAAGAAATCAACATTGGTTGTCATTAGTGGTGTCATTATCCTCCACCACTCAATAGCTATCAGGCAGCATGTAATCAATATTATATAATTGCTTTTTTATTAATTCATTTTCATCCAAACTAAATGAGAATGAATGATGAATAACATTGTTCTAACTATGTGGAAAACCATACATGTCCATTTTTCAAAATAGTATTCACAATGATAACTGTCATTGGCCAACAAAGTAATTGTCCTAAAAGGACTCTCTGAGCTACTGCCACAGAAACTGACATTTGCACCCCGTTTTTACTGTTTTTCCCATTTTCCCCAGACTTTCCTCTTTCAAATTCTAACTTTGATCTTTCTTTCTTCTATGTTTATTTCATTCCTTGTTAGTTGATTCTGACCATTTCATTTTCTTCTTACCTTCCTGCGGTTATAACAAATTTTGAATTACAATCAATATGCTGATTTGTGAAGGGAGGCAGTTACCATATGTGACCCAATTTGTCAAACCATAATAAGTCGCTGGAGCCAAATTGAGAAAATCAAGGTTTTAGGTGTTTGGGGTCCATTCTAGGGTATTTGGGATATTGGTTGGAACAAAATCTTTGGCCTTCAAATTTTCATTTAAAATAGCAATCATATCACAATAAAATCTACCAATTAGCATAAAAATGCTTATATTTGAAAGATTTTGATAAAAAGGAATCAAATGTTACTATAATGACTCCCCCTTAGAACCTTAGTATCATGCATAGCAAAGAACCAAAGGCACATGAAACGCACATTACTGGAAAGCCGACGACTTAAACTGTTCAATCCTATGCACAACAAGCAATGATAGGTTTGCAAATGCTTGTATCTATGGAGTTTATACGACTGAATGGGTTCATTTGACTAAAACTCTCACACAACTTCAAACGCGTTTTCCTCTAAACTGGGTGTACTAACTCCAATCGCTGATACCTCAACCGTAAATTGACGGATTTTTATGATTTTGGTATCCAATTAAAGCTTACGAACTCAGCTTTACTGTGGTGCAGATAAATAGATATGTCAAAATGCGACTTAATACCTGGTTTGAGAAATCGGGTCACATTTAAGTAAACAACTAACATGGAAATGAACTAGAAAAAAAGAGGCTTGTTGAAATTACTCTTTCCAGATACTTTTTGACAGTCAAGAGTCCATGTAAGGTTCGAGTGTGAACCCAAATAAGCGTCAACAGCATTTTGCAGCTCCACAGCTTTGTTTTTGTTGGTTTTGTTCACAGACATGCAATGTTGTCTCATTGACCATCATACCAGTCTTCCTCAAATACCCTGATGATTTCCTTTCAACACACTAATCTTATAATATTTGTTTTTCCTAACATTGCCTCTTATAGAACAAAAACATGGCATTAATCAACTCATTTCTTAACTGAATCCTGTCTTGTACTAATTATCCATTTTCTTTTTTTTTTCTGGTACATTTGCCTGGAGCATCTCTTTCTATGGCAAGAAAATACCAAAAGAACTAACCAGTAATCCATCGATAGAGATTTCACAATTGGGATCTGTTAGTTGATTCTCTAAGGCAGCAATGCGCTTTTGATAGTCAGAATCTGACATCACCATTGTGGCACAATTGTCAAGACATGAGCAGCTCCTGCTTGAGTGTTAAGAATTTTGGAAGGACTCTTCTAGAGCTGAAATAAGAGGATAAAAAATAAGGAGAATTGAAAAGATCTAGTTGAAATGTGTGTCATAATGCTAAAGATATAAAACCACAATTAATGCACAACATGACTTGTTCACAAACGGCAAGCTTTCAATTAATCAAAATCTAATTTTTCTTAGTTATGCCTGAAAAAAGGAAAATGCATTTTTCTGTTGAACATTCCTCTGTCTTAGAAAACTGATAAAGAAAAATATCACACTAAAACCCAAACAAAAACTGGAAAGCAAACTCTACTACAAACTTGAGGAAACTTGAGTCCATATAAACTAAGATGAAAATGCTAACCAATCACAATAATTCATACAATAATAATATAATCCATATACTTTTATTATTTTCATCTGAAGTGTTTTTCCAACTAAAAAGCAAAAAAGCCTACAGCTGCCAAATATTTGTAAAAGTAAAATATGTATGTTGTTAAAGTGTATCCACAGTTCTTGCTTGAAAAAGACATTGAGTTTGCTTTTGATTTCCAGGCTTTCTTATTTTTAGCTTTGAGACAACTCATAAAAGCCTTACAAGCTTCCCCTTCAAACGCACAAGAATACTTAAAATCATTCCACTACAAACCCTTTATAATGCTGCATGTTAACAAGATATCTAATAAGAAAAATTATCTGCATGGAAAATAGAAAGAACAGCTTTAAAAAAAACATACACCCTTGTTGAAAATGATATCCATAGCATAACCACTCACTTCAACTTAGGTGTATCGAGTTACCCGTGATTGATAAATAAAGAATCAGCAACCACTTGACCCAAAACCCTTGACCCATTTTTCCAAGGTCCTCTTTCAACTCTGCTTGGGTAAAGTGTGTAGCGAAATCACCAGGAAATGCTATCAAAATGCAATATATATTTTATACAGATGACCCGTCAACCAAATTCTGAGGAGCACTACCCTCTGTTAAAACATGTCTCAGTCTTTTAACAAAATAATAGCTCACAAAAAGCTTTTTCCTTACACCGAAAGTTGAAATAGGTTCAAGATAAAAAAATAAAGAAAGAAAATGCTTTTTACAAACATTTTTGAAGTGATCAATGTCTACCTCAAATATTCAAATAAACAACAAGCCTAAGTGACTAACCTCACGTCTTATACTTGGTTAAATGCACTGAAATCTCTCAGTTCCAAAAGCCTTGATGTGCAACTCAAATGCCAATTATTTTTTATGTCTGCTGAAGAGGCTATATTGCTTGTTTTAAGTTTAGCTTCCCCCCTTACACCGAAAGGTAAAATAGGTTCAAGATAAAGAAAGTTCCCCAAAGCAGCTTCTATTCACATCATCCGTAATCTAAGACAGACAGTACGAATAGGTGAATAGATAGATGTCTCTCGTTCTTCTTAATCCAAAAAGTATCTAATAGGTGTTAATGAACAATGTCTTCCATCCATTGCTTTCAATGTGTATCAACACGAAAAATAAAATCTTTAAAAAATACAGAGATCTTACAGGTGTTAATGAACAATATCTTCAACCCATGGCTTTCAAGATGCATCAACATGAGAAATAAAATCTTTTTTTTTTTTAAATACATCCTCAGCTGTCAAAAAGTATTCAAAAGAAGAAGAGGTAATGATAATGTCAAGATGAGGATATTCTTTTTAACTTTCCAAGAGTCATAAATTATTCTTTATGAACTTATATATATATCAAAGAGCAAGACTTCTGTCTGGATGACACTGTTCTCTGAACTTAACGTAGAAAGCAACTTTCGATCTCATCATGTTTCCAATCTTCTACATCTAGTGCAGCCCACAAAGTATGACTTTGATTTTTCTGTACCCTTTCATTGGATTGAGGGTATCTATGTGGGTTTAAATTAAACTTTTATGAAGACCAAATCTATTATAATGAATGGTAAAACTGAAAAATTTGTATTTTACAACACTGACACATGCCCAGTGCTGTAAATTTGGCCTTACTTATGAAGATCATATCAAGACATATGACAGAGAAAGGTATCCATGGTAGGCTAAAGAAAAACTAGCCCCGACTGGATACAATAGAATAAGAAAATTTTACAAGAAACGGAAAAAAATTCTTGAGACAATAACGAGTGAAAAAAAAGAGGATAAAACAAGTAATTCAAGAGTCAGAGAAAAAGTATAGACAGTCTAAACAATAGAATTCAAAGAAAACTAAGTAAGATAACTTGAACATTAAAATGGAATTAATGAATAATAAAGAGACTTGAAAATGCAATGTGAAGACCAAGAAAAAACAAGTCAGTATGTGAGAGAGTAAAGTAGTAGCACCATGCCAAACAAAGTAAAGCCTATATTCAGGGAAGAAAAAAGGAGATCTATAGATAGATATTGACTGGAATTCAACACTTACCTGCTCCAAGACAAGTCAAGACTAACTACTCCCCACAAGCAAAAGCTAACATGTCTACCACAACCATTCTACTACACTAATTTTTATTTCAGTATGAACAGCAAGGTAAACAACCTGAAGCTAGACCAAGAAATGCCAAATGACTCAAATTGGCTTTATAAGGGACAGCAAGGAAATGAGTGGGCCTAAGTTACAAACCAAGGAAAAAAGAACAAGATATAAAAGGACTTGGCATGGAAGGAATTTCAAAATTACACAGCAAATGAATTACACTGAGAGATATATGTGTAGAAAAATAAAAGGATTATTCAAGCTGCCAATGTAAAGGCTTCAAAATAAACAAATATGGAAATACAGTGGAACTCAGTAATAACGTGAACCACTGTTCCAAGTGAGAATTGTCATTATTACCGAGCTCTCGTAATTCCAGATTCCAGGGAAAATAACCAAATTATCAGATTATAGCAGTTTGATTTGTATATTTGATTTGCCGCCCTCGTGACAACCTGACAAACTGGGTGGGCGGCAGCAAGCGAGCTTTGATAAAAATATACAATGAGAGCCTACACACACTGTTGTACACTTTGTGACTACTGTGAATGTGTGTTGCATCTGTGAATTACTTGAAATAATACACAATTTTCCATGCTCGGATCTCATTATTGCAGGGTTTTGGATTGCATGGTATCATTAAACAAGATCTTATAACAGAGAGACAATAAGAAAAAAAAAACGGGGATTTGAAATTGTCTCGTTATTTCCGTGTTGTTAAATATAAAGCAGCAACGTATCTATGACCCCATGTTTTACTGAAAGGAGTTCCATATAATCATGATAAACCCACCACTCTAGGCTACACAAGACCAGAGTAATTGAAGCAAAAATACCAACAATTTAAAATAGAGGTGATCCTTTCTGTGGAACCAACACATAACTGATAAAAGATACGCTCTTTTTGGTGGGACTGACACCATTATCAAAAGATATCACTTTTTGCGGAGAGGAGTAAATCATGAACATCGCGGAGATAGAAGTAAAAGTAGTTGGAGAAAAAAGTAAAAGTAGTTGAACTGTGTAACAAAAACATTCTAATAAACAGTTACTTGTAATGAATGTGTGATAAGTGGGGGCCTGTTTGGATGTCAGTTGCATACAATATGAGCAGCTGAAGAAAGGATTGCAGAATTTTTTTAGGTCATCCTTTTCCTACCATTGGACAAATAAAGTAGGTAATCAACACAATTAGATTAATGTTGTTCATAATGCTAGAAAAGAGATCTAAAGAAAGATCTGCTAATTAGATTGATATATTGACGGTCCATTGGTTTATTAGGAAATTTGATCTTAACTCTCTTGATATGAAGAGATAGAATATTTCATTACACCTTTACTTGGTCACAAGGCACTAATACTGAGGTATATAGCCAGTCTTCTGTCAATGGGTACCTACCAGTCTCAGGTAAGTCATAAAAAAGTAAAAAGACAAATTCAGATTGCATTGGGGGAAAACTTAAAGCTCTCTATGGACGAGATAATTCAGGTCCATATGACACTTAAAGTTAATCATTCTGATTGTATCTAGATACATTTCTTTCATCACACTAGAAAGTAATCTGATTTCACAAACTTTGAAAAAAAGGAAAATAAAGAGTGTAGGATCTCAGCTTCAAGAAAGCAAAAATGGACTTTTGACTGACTTTGAACTGCCTCAACGCAAACCAGTTTGCATGGAATCTATTCGTATTAAATCAATGATGTCAATTCTCTCTGAAAAGCAATGAACAACAAATGGAGGCCAAGGAAATAAGTTATATCAACTTGGACAACTTGAATACAAACTTCACCTTACCCTCAAAAGCCAGTCGAGTACGAGATATAAAAAAGGGTCTCTTTCTCCACTTCCTTCATTCAAACTGCTATTTTAATCCAGAGAACAAGTGAAATATAAATCCTGAGTGTTAGAAACTGTTCCAGTTCACCTTCTCACTATTTTTAAAAACGTGCACAAAGCCAATATCCTGAATAATCATGCTATTGACGATTGATCAAGGTAATCCAGTTGTGTTTTCCGGATTCCGCCACAACCTCATCCTACCTTTCAGAACATGGCGGCATGACGTCATTTTTTCCTTTGAACAGCCATTACATAGCGTAATTTTCGAACACACCCCTCGACAGCAGATGATGCAGATGGTTTTGTTGATGATTTTGTTGCCGCTGTATTAAGATGAGCCGGCAAGGTTTAATTTTATGGAATGAGTCGTGCATTTGGTATTCTTTCATTCGCCTCAGATGAAAAAAGCATGAATGTTATGAGTACGTTTTTATGCATCAGTATGTATCATTTCAGTTGGGGTTGTATATTTTTAACTACTTTTTTTAGAAGTAAAAATCTGGCTCTAAGTAAAGCCAAAATCTCAAGAAGTGCACAGGGACACGATTCATTCTCTTCCAAACCAACTAGTCCTTCGACGGGTAACCTATAAAACCAGAGTATTAGAAAACTCATTCCACACACTATGGTCGGTGTCTACAGGTGGGTCAAGCTCTTCCTCCTCTACCTTGGCGTAGTGGAGTGTTACGTACCCTGTCCCTTACTCGTTACTTCATCATCTTTCCTATCGAGAGCATTTCAGTATACTAATTGACTCTCAGGTTTTGTTATTGCTGTTTCTGAATGCGGGCAAATTCTGTTTCTGTGGCCGGATCTGCATATTATGTTATTGCATCTACAGGAACCACAGCTGCGCGCAAACCATCAGTCCTGGTGTTTACAATAGCTCACTAGCCTCGTACACATGACTGCATAGTATGGAGCAAGTTTTTAGTAAGTTTGATGGGTGTAACCGTCACTTCATCTATAATATCATCGCCCCATGTAATAAGTTCATTGTTCTTTTAAAATGTCATCTCTTTGTTCGCATAAAGGATGCATAAATGCCGTACTGCAAAATTCAGACGGCACACACATGCAATCCACCATTCAAAATGTACACAGTAGGTATGTCAAAACCTCTCACGCAAGGGCTCTTAAACGTCGGTAACATAGTAAAGGCATATACACTGTAACACTGAAACTCCCTTCAAGCGGCCAGGCCGAGGTGTGCACCGTACATTTTGTGACCGTCCCAATCTTGCCAAATTCGATCGGGAGGGTTTGGCAGACTACGAAATAATGACCCCATCGAGGCCAGAAGACTTCCGCCTTTCAAGGTCATCCCACCAGGACAAGACGACTGCATAGGGGCAGTGGTGCAGCCCGCCGGACTGTGAGCACCGGGACGGGAAACTCGGAACGGTAGCAGGGGTCCTGCCTGTTTGAATTACCAGCTGGAAATAATCTTAGCACTTAGCACATCACCCCAATGGCTCTTTAAAAAGATAGAAAATGAAGAGAGCACCCGGTTGGATTGGTGCTGCGGAAAAGGGCAAACTTGGGGGGAGGGGGTAAGCGTGAGCCAGCAGATAACAGATCAATGTGATATAGCTGGCCAGCCCACGCTTGGAAGGCGGAGGACAGTCCTGTTCCTGTTCCGTTTTATAAGCATATCGCTCTTTTAACCAAGAGGACCGCATTCATGAAAGTATCATCATTCACCAAAAAAAAAAAAAAAAGGAAGCGGGGATGGGATACATATTCATGCCCCTTGCTTCTTAACATTTTGATTATCGTGGATGCATGCTTCTAGCCTCTGATCGTTGCGGGCCTCTTGTTTCTGATCTTTGTGGCCTCATGCCTCTTGCTTCTACTCCCTGTGGCCTCATGTCTCTTGCCTACTCTGCTCATGGTAACCCCATGACTCTTGCATCAAACCATTATAGCCTCATGCCTCTTGCTTCTGATCATTGTAGCATCCTGTCTCTTACTTCTGATCTTTGTGGTGTTACGCCTCTTGCTTCTGATCACTATATTCTCTTGCCTCTTGCTTCTGAACATTGTGTTGTTACGCCTCTTGCTTCTGATCATTATGTCCTCTTGCCTCTTGCTTCTGATCATTGTGGTGTTTCGCCTCTTGCTTTTGATCACCATATCCTCTTGCCTCTTGCTTCTGATCATTGTGGTGTTACGCCTCTAGCTTCTGATCATCATATCATCTCGCCTCTTGCTTATGATCAATGTGGCCCCATGACTGTTACCTCTGATCATTGTAGCCTCATGCCTCTTGACTCTGATCATTGTAACCACATGTGTCTTCCTTTGATCATTCTATCTCTTGCCTCCTGCTTCCAATCACTGTGGCTTCGTACCTCTTGCCTCTGATAAGTCTTCAGTATGGACGCATGACTCTTGCTTCTGATCCGATCAGTAAGTCTAACTTCTCTTACCTTTGTTTATAGTTGCCATTTCTTCATGAGGTATTCTCTTGAGTTTATCCCAGTTGGGATGATCTTTAAAGATCAGTAAGTCTAACTTCTCTTGCCTTTGCGCATAGCTGCCATATTTCATTAGGCATTATCTTGAGTTCATCCCAGTTGGGGGGATCTTTAAAGATCAGTAAAGTCTAACTTCTCTTACCTTTGTTTATAATTGCCATTTCTTCATGAGGTATTATCTTGAGTTTATCCCAGTTCGGAAGATATTGAAAGATTACCATCAATTTGGGAGTTTCTTTTTTGTTTGTTTGCTTGATTTTTCAACAACGCGCACTATTTCTGCCTTCATTGGCGAAGAGGATGTTCATTTGTTTGTTCGTTTCTTTGCGGATGTGTATTTGTGTGTGAGTGTGTGTGTGTGTGTGTGTGTGTGTGTGTGTGTGTGTGTGCGTGTGTGCAGTTGGCAAGAAG
>JAUEKY010018672.1:0-11832 GCA_031833965.1 Scyllaea pelagica
AACGGTCAGTGTGGTTACGCCTATTGGCTACTAGCAGACCCAGTTCTAATCATCGTTACGAAAGAATCCATGTGACTGATTGTGAAGATAAGGGTCAAAATTAATCAAATTTTTTTCTTTTTAAATCGATTGATTGATCGATCGAGAATGGTAATGTCTCATCTAAAAACAGTTACCAGTCAGTCAACCCATACAGGGAACCATTACTTGAAAAATTAAAGAAAACAAAATTTCTCGTGATTCATGAAGAAAAAAAAATTGTTGGTAATGCATTCACAAATACCCTTGCAAATTGACAAAATGGACCTCATATCTGTCATTTCATGGATTAGTACTGACTCAATAAAATAAAGAAAAACTCAAGATTGAAGATATCAACCAAGAATACTTCTCTAACAACACCTGGAATAATTTTGCATGATGAAGCATATGGTCTGTAAACCAAGTAGGTAAGAATGCAAAGACTTTCAAATGGGAAGACAAGGTCATGTGCGCATAAGTGTTTGTATGAAAGAGCTCTTCAAGACCAAAGTTCTGTAAATGCAAATATCATTCATTACTTATCACAACAAATTCTCTCTCTCTAAAGCTGCAACTGGGCTGTCACATATTGTCAAAAACACTTACATATACTGCAATCCTAAAACTTCAAATATGCTTATTGTTTTAAAAGATGATTCAACATTAAGGTTTAACACCAGATCAAAAATTTGATAGGTCATGTCACTGGCAGAACGCTCTAGATATGTTAACACGTTGCCGTCCAGAGACAAACAGAAGACTCAACCCAACATCTCACATAATACTGACACAGGGCCCACCAGTCTTAACACTGAACCCATGATGTCAAGCGCCGGGCAGGCAGCTGCTAAAAAATGATTTTTACGACCTGGGTGTGCTACGGCCCAGGATTTAATCCATGAAGCAAAACGCTCAACCATTTGAGCCAGAGGCACTTGTACACCAAATACAAAGTCTTCACATTGTAATCATCAATATTTTCCCCCATAATTGACTACAGGACTAATAAACCTGTTGAAAAAACAATACTCCCTTGAAATACATTGTTGAAAGGCTAAATAATTAACAAAACAAACAAGCCTCTATTATCTTTAAAAAAAAGTTGAAGGTACAAGTCTGGATGTATTTTTTGTTTGTTAGTTCTATTACACCCAAAATCACAAAGAAAACATACTGCAAATCAACTAAGATAATCTTTTCACAACAATGACAAAGACAGAGAGGGTGAATTCAATGTAGAGTTCTGTAATCGTTTACAATTCCTCAAATACAGCAACTGAGGGTTTTTAAAGTATCAAGCATAATTTATGTTCCAAATCTACTGATGTGAGTGTTCCACAAGAAGAATACAGTAGTATGAAGAAGTAGCATTTTGCACAACAATCAACTTATTATTCAAAATCTATTTTTTGTCTTATTTAGGTCAAAATCTGTGTCTTATTCATATCAAGGTCTATTTGTTATTCATATAAAGATCTATTTATGTCTTATTCATGTTAGGATCTATATGTGTTTCATTTGTGTTAAAATCTATCTGTATCTTAGTCATGTCAAGATCTAATTGTCTCTTACTTATGTCAAGATCAATTTTTGTCTTATACCTGTCAAGATATTTTTGTGTCTTATACATGTCAAGAGCTAATTGTGTCTTATTCATTTCAGCATCTATCCTTTTTGTCTCTTACTTATGCCAAGACCAACTTTTGTCTAATTCAAGTCAAATCTATTTTTGTCTTATGCATGTCAAGGTCTAGCTATCTCTTACTTATGTCAAGATCAATTTGTGTCTTATAAAGTCAAGATATTTTTGGGTCTTATTCATGTCAGCGTCTATTTGTTTCTTACTTATGTCATGATCTATTCGTCCCATACTTATGCCAATATGGCTCTTACAAATCCAATAGCAATCTCAAATGTTCATTTACAAAGGGTATCATTTACTGACCCTGTGAATGGGGAGAGAGTCAAAAGCAGTGTGTCCTTACCTCCTCATATTTGCCCTGGTTCTGGCATAGAAGGGCCAAGTTATTCAACTGCTTTGCTACATCTGGGTGGTCCTTGCCAAGCACCTGGGAGAAATAAATCCATATGCAATAAGCAGCCAGGCAACTGGAAGCATAACAATCAACAATAAAAGAAGACACAGGTACCTTGGCAAGTCTAAGTTTGTTTTAACGTTATGGTTTAACGCCTGCTCCTACACAGTTTAATTCACATTGCCAGCGGAGGACTCTAGACATATTAAAGTGCTGCCACACAGAGATAAACGGAGAACTCACACGAATATCTCACCCAGTCACATTATACTGACACCGGGCCAAAGTCTATGTTCATGACAAGAGGATTTCCTCCCCTGCATTGTCTATAGGTCATTATCAACACTGACTTCACACTTCAATGATACATTGGAAACCTTCAATTCAAAATGAAGAAATTAATCTTGTATTTAGTTCAATGTTTCTCTTTCTTTGTCCTTCTACAAATCCTCTCACAGCATTATGAAGCTCAGCATTTGTTTGAATTGATGACCTCAATTATGGAGATTTTAGGCTAAAAAAAACAAACAACCTATACAAAAATTCTTTAAGCTTTGTCTGTGGCAGGGCAATAGAAAATCCAATAACCCTAGACATTTTGTATTTAACATATAACATACATGGATAAAAATGGACATCCCATGTAAATACCCTTATGGCATGTTGTAAAAAAAAATTGAGCCTGTTTAAACACCTTACCATAAGTAAGTAAAGAAACATTCTAGAACTCAGTGCTTCAATGAGGTGATAATCTGATATATATATCAGGAGCAATGCCTGAAACCAGAACGCTCCAGTCAAGACTAAGGATTCAGCTCCTTCATCTTCAGACTCACACTGGTGGGATTTTCAAAGGTGTCATAATTAAAACAAAGCAGACACCAATAGTAGAGCCTTACAAGAGATAAGAGAAAAAAAAGAAAGGCAAAACACGCCCCCTACCTTTTCTCTGATTTCCAGGGCACGCTTACATAGAGGCTCTGCTTCCTTGTACTTTCCTCGCTTGCCGTACAGCACGGCCAAGTTGTTCAGTGTAGCTGCCACCTGGTGAGGACCGATGAATTAAGTAAAAGTCATTAAAGCCTGCTTCAATAAAGAATTAAGTTGCTTGCTTTCTCCTTTCATATTATTTTCAATTGTTGTGAAGAGCATTCTTCATTATAAAAAGTTTGCTTTCTTGTCTTCTAAAAGAGTATTTTTATCAAAGCTACCAGGTTTTGAAAACCAAGCCCATGTTTGATAAAATTACAGAAATTGGAAAACAGTTGACATTACTTGAATAAAAAGAATATGAAAAAAAAATTGTCAAAAAGTTATAGTAAATATGATCAACAATTTAGAAGATAATTACATTTGTACATGGATTATCAATTATCAACACCATTGGCTAAATTGGTAGTGCATGTCTTGAAATTCAAAGGTTAAAGGTTCCAGGCCCAGCTGCGTTAATCCTGAGAGATAAAAATCAGCTGATATGCAGCTGTCCTACACAGCATTTACTTCTTGGTAAACAGTGCTGAGAGCGAATTATATGATTGCATAAATATCTGATGGAAATGGGTTAAAACGAAATCTGTAAAAATCTACAAAATTTGATGGACCTCACAAAGGAGCCCAATGCAATAGCCTTTATAACCCAGTGAAAGGGTGAACATTTGCTACTCCTGGACTGACTTCCATCTGCTGCTAGTGCAGTTTGAGGTCTAACTGCTCTTTACAATAAGAGCACAGTGACAAATCCAAACATTCTTCCGTTTGCACTAATATGATTATAGTCAAGGTAAGCAATGAATCCTTGGTAATTGCTTATTGACGTTTCTTCTTTGCTGCTTCAAAGAAGTGGGACATGCAAGAATATTTCAAAAGAAATCTTTCTTAAAAATCAATGAAAAAAAGCTCAGAAAGTTCATGTCATGCATAAAAACTTTGTGGCAGTACATTAACACTATGACAACGCATTACACCATATTGTTGTTAGAAAGGCATTCAAAATATTCAAGACATAAATAATACATTCATATATATGCAAAACATACTTCAAGAATACAATAAAAGCACATAAATGGTTAAAAGATGAATGACATGTGAGATGGCGAAATGAAGAGGAAGGAATTTAACATAAAAGAAAAGGGGCACTGAAATTTGTTTGGAGTCTAAGCTCTCTAAAAGACTTTTTATTCTCTCCATAATCTTTTCGTTAGCTTTAGTGAAATTGAAGTTTTGTGTCTCATTCACAAATTGTAATTCCTACAATTTCTTTTTGCAAATATTTGAAAAATAAAAGTAATCCTATAATTTCATCAGAGGGCACATTCATTATCAGTTGGTCTTTTTCCTGACAACATGAAATCATGCTTTCCATATGAATAGTGAATAATCTTGTGCTCAGCATAGATGTATGCCTAATGCAACCATGTTATTTCATAGATGCTTTATTGTTTTGGATTGCGAAATAATGATATTTCTGTGTAACACTGATATTTCTGTGAAACACTGATATTTCTGTGTAACACTGATATTTCTGTGTAACACTGATATTTCTGTGTAACACTGATATTTCTGTGAAACACAGATATTTCTAAGTTACACTGATATCACTGTTAAATGCTGTTCATACTGCTATGATTCAGGGGTAAACTACTCTTTTCAAGTACCAAGGATATCCATGGGGAAATTCATACAGTCATAGGGGTTGAAAATGTTAAGCTGTGTAAGATGGTCATAATACATAGATAAAAGTTAAGAAGAATCAATAAAGCTACATGCATAACCAGGAAATGTTTATGTATTAAAAAGGGAGTTAATGAGGGATTTTGATAAATTAATTAAAGATGTTTGGTATATTTAATCTTAGCACAAAATTGGAAGAGTGAACACAAAATAGCATTGAAGATGATTGCATTGAACTCCAAAGAATGGCTGAATGGTGATGGATTGAAAAGAATTTTGTGACCGTGGTGATTTCGGAAAGCTGCTCATTTCTGTCAATACCACATATAGCTTATGTGTGTTTTAGGCATTATTTCCATTGCCAGCGTGCAAGGCGATTGAAAAGCGTGTTTCACCAGAAATATCATCAACGCAAAGGGACTTTCGCTTTGTATTCCAAAATGTTCATGCTTTCTCTTTAGAATCTCTTTTAAAAGACCGACAACGCTAAGAATAAAGCTTCCATCATGCTGTGCATGCTGAAAAACACATGCTTGATTGTGACGTAAAAGGAGAAAGAGATAAATTCCGCCCTTTTCATTCCTAATCAGTTAGCAGCATTCAAAAGCAGAGTGCCATCAAGGGAAAAATGAATGATTGACAATTAATATCTCACTACACTTATTTCAAAGTGGTTTTGATGCGAGACTTCTTAAGAATCAAAGGTATAAATCATATATTAAACAAACAAACAAAAGAAGTACATAAAACACATACCAACAGGAAGTAAAGAAAAACATCAATATTTAACACATATGAAATTGATTACATTGAGTTGTAAAAAAAAACGGGAGGCCAATTTTCATTACTGAAAATCCATATAATGACTGTCTATTTATCATAAGAGATATTCTGATATTTAAGAAACATTGCTCTACTGCCCTTACTGAAAAATTTTTTAAAAAGAAATTGAGTCCAAAAATCATATTAATAAGTAAACGAGAAATCATTTGAGGCAAGCAGCTGACAGCCATAACGCATCAAATGGACCAAGCCGCAGTTTATGAAATGACAATAAAAGAACACAAATAGAGACCCCATAGGACAGAAACTGAGCTAAAAAGAAAAACCAATCATTTCTAAACAGATATTTCACATTTTGAATGACTATTTCTTTGAATTGATGATCTGAAATGATTTTTCTGACCTATGATGATATTTTATGGGCTCTACTAAAGAAACAAGTCACAAGAATTCAATGCCTGCAGGGAGATTACACTCTATAAATCATGATGAACTTTACCTTGAAAGGGTTTTTTTAAGTTTGTCTTTTAATCTGTCCACAATTTCTCTCTTTTCGTTGCATGAATATACAAAATCCACAATTACTATTAAACAACAACAAAAAAGGATAAATCTGGAATAAAAAAAGGATTCATGCCAGTGACAAACACAACAGAACATATATAAAAAATCAATCTAATTACATAGAGAAAAAAAAACAAAAAACAAACAGCGTAGCAGACCAGGGAATGATCCAAAAACAACAACAACAAAAAATCTCAGCTGCCGCTGCAGGGGACAAAAAGATGCTCTATATTTCTGCTTTAATGTTTTTCCACAAAATGACAAGAAGAGAAAAGGTCATGCGAGTACAAGGGGCACTTGTCTCTGAGACAACAGGCAAGTCACAGCGAGAAACAACACAGTACAACTCACAGCCGGGTGGTCAGAGCCTAGCGTTCTCTCCCTGATGCTCAGAGCATCATTGAGCAAGTGTGTGGCCTCCTTGTATTTGCCTTGGTCTCTGATAGCCACAGTACCAGCAGATAGACAAGCAGATAAGAGAAGAAGAAGAAGAAAAAGGATAAAAGTATTTTTAGTTGTATTCAAAACATCAACTGATACACCCGATAGAGACTTGGCAGTTGGATGCTTCCGCTGGTATTGAATTGAAGAACCTGGTTCCTTAGTCCATTGCCCCGGGATGTAAGGGTACATGTCCACCAGATTTTTCTATCAGAGGCACATCTAATTAAGTGGGAGATTCAAGGGCCACATGCAAAACTTAAGACTTTCTCCTGAGCTTTGCAGCGTTGTCCTATTTCATCATATCATAGAACATAATCCTCATGTCTGACTACCCAGAAACTATTAGAGGCTTGAGAAGGAAACACTTGCTGTGCTTTCAATCTATCTATTCTATTTTCTTGCTCCTTTCAGTACCCTCTATCCTCATCCCATATCTCCTGAGTATTTGATGTCATTGACAGTTTATCAAAAAGCCGGCTAAGTTATTTTTGGGCAATGAATGAAAAATATCCTCCCTTCTTCCATAAGAGATCTCCTGCAAACAGCAGAGCCAGTGAGCTTTCTATGCCAAATAGAAAACTTCTGTCTGATAAAAAAGCTGGTGGACATGTAGCCCAGAGGACACTATTGAACCGTTTCCAGCCGGCAACCTGAAAGAGATGGGTCTATTGTATCATAATACAGAAAGACGCTGAGATAGACATTTACAATAAGAAGGGTAGGCGTTGGGAATCAGCACTGTAATCCTTTGGTGTCTTGTGCTAGCTGTGGAGGGGAGAGTGTTGTGGGGTGAGTCAGTAACAAGGCTACAAGTAACACTCACTGCAGGGTGGCTCATGCCGAGAGTCTTTTCCCTGATAATGAGGGCATCGTGGAGGAGGTTACCCGCTTCTTTGAATTTGCCCTGGTCTCTGGAACATACATACACACACACACATGCAAAGTCATGGAGGGGCCTTGAAAAAGCAAGACTTAGAATGAAAAATGGAGCTGTAACTGGCTTAAGAGTAGGACCTCAAATAGAGCAAAAACGGAGGTGTTATAAACATTCAGCATCCTTGGTATATCTACACAATGACATCATCATTTTCACCGTAACTTAAAACAATTTGTTTGTTTGTGTTCTTTTTTTGTTTCTTGAGGGTAACTTAACCACAAAACCATTTCAGAATCCAAGGCCCAAATTAAGAAAGGGAAAAGATAAGGATAACTTGCAATCTCTGCTCATTCATGAGTACTAAGTGTCTGTCTCTTTCCATCTGACTTAATGAGAGATTGTCCGTGTTTGTCCTAAGCGTTTCCTTGGGCATCATTTAGTTGCTCTGTTTTTTTAGTTTGTTAAGTGGTCCCCTTTTCCTATTCTATGAATACAAACACAGACAAGCGCACACACACACACAAACACACACACACAAACACAAACCCATAAATACACAATCACGTTGTAAAAGAGGCACAAGACTTGTACCTTACCTGCAACAGGATACAGTTGGTTATCCTACTTCTGATAAAGAACCAGCATATCATACACGTCATAATCATCCAACATACAGAAGTCAAAAGTGTTAACATTTCATATCTATTTTGTGATATAAACCTTTTGAAATAAAGGCGTCCACAATCATTGAAGAAAATATAATTTGGAAATTTTTGCTTCAAATTACCTCTACTTGAAAAGCAGCATGATAAACATCTTTGTTCACAGCTGTGTACTTAGGCACTTCACATATATCTTAAACAATAATGGCCTTTAAAAAGGGAGGTACAGACAAGAGCTTTCCTTTTTTTTAGTTTGTGCGTAAAAAAATTATCTTAAACAAAGCAAGAAAAAAAAGGTAAAAATGTCCCTGACTTTCTATGATTTTGAAATTAAAAACCACGCAAGTCTTTACATTCACTATAACTTTAAGCACATACAATCAGTAAAATATAAATTTGCATGACTGATAGATGAAAATCTTTTAATTTCCTCCTTCCCACCCAGAAAAATGACAAAAGATTGAAATAAATCTGAAAGTCCAATCCATTCTCATGTCAAACTGTTCTATCAAAACTTCTATTACATCACTCATCACAGGAACCATCCAATAATCAACCACCATCGTGTTACTCAAGGCAGTCCTCCATGTTGGAAGATATTGATTTTCAATGGACCAGCTGTTTACACTCCATTCAAAGCCCGTATATGAGTGGCCAGCCAATGGGTAATGCCACTAATTCACTGATCTCTGAGAATCAATCAACACAGAAAGCGGGGGCTGATCACCTGCCTACCAATAAATCTAGAACCAGAGTTTTCCTTCAGGCAGAGTCTTTGGCTATACCTAGAATAGCAAAAAACTTTGCACATTGAGTCCAATTGTGACTAAAGAGACAGAACTGGAATCCAGCACTGCAAAAGTGGTACAAGGGAACTGATTGATATTATTGTTGTTACTAAACCAGATGCCTTTGAGCTTGTGCTCTACGGCTCGATGCTATGTAATCAAAAGGTAAAAGGGTCTAGATATAGATAAAAAGAAGTGAAAATGGTCTGTACCTGTAGACAAGGGCGAGAATGTTGAGCATTGTGGCCACGTCCGGATGGTCATGGCCCGATGTCTTCTCTAAATCTTCCAGGGCTTGCTTGCACAGTGGCACAGCCACTTCGTAACGCCCTTGAGAGGCATATTGAATCACTAGATTATGGAGGGTGCGCAAACGGGCTGGGATTTCATACCCTCCGCTGGCAGCGTGGGCCATTGCACTTGACTGGGACGGGGAAAGCACTAGGAAGTAGGAGAGAAATCCAAAATGTCAATTTTCATTGCTGAAAGGAATTCACATTTTGTACAAACAAGTCACACTTTTTGCTAATGTTGTTGCTGTTTGATTTTTCAACAAGATAAATTTCAAGCAAGAGAGGGCAAAGAAAAGAACTCAAACACTTCTGAAAGTCTTCTACAAAGAGTTAATTTGCTTACCTTCAAACTTTGATAAATAAGGAAATGTGAAATCTATTGGACTAAAAAATAAGAAATTCTTTTTAAACCAAAAAAAAAAGTAATATTAGATTGGAAGATTATCTTGAACGTCAGGTACATTAAACTGAAGCCAGAAATCACAGGCATGCACAGATTATCCTATTATCAAGAACATTCATACACCAATGAAAATAATTAGAAAATATAAAAAGGGCCCAACTTTCCCACTAAATAAAAAAATAACAAATAAAAAAAGAATAAAAGTTAACATGTCCCAAAGAAAAAAACAACCCATCATTGGTTGATGTTAAAATATACATCATTGCAGACTATCATAAAGAGTGAGAGGGGCAAAACAAAGTGGGATGAGGATTCTTTCTACAATAGATGGGTGATAAGGGCTTTGCTTAAAATGTGTTTGAAATATCATTTCCTGACTAGAGGCTGACAGAAAAAAAAACTGTCGAAAAGGAAATCAATTCAATGAATAAGATAAATACATATGTGTGATGACCTAAATAAGGATACGATAGAATTGTGGAGGACTGGTTGAGTGTGGCCATCGAGCCATCAAATATCTACTACCTTAATTCTGAAAGCCTTTCAGTTCGATCTGCAAGTATTAAATCTAATTATAAACCTTGAATCACTTGCAGAATAAAAAAATTAGAAAAATATATATAGTTGTGAAAACAAGGCTCTAAACTCAACAGTGGTCAAGAAGTGGTGACATGACAAATAAAAGGACAAAAAATAGTCTTTCACAAACACTGCCGATCATTCTCAAATCATCCCCTTCCTCATAACCATGTGAAATCAAGCAATGGAGTTTGAGATCTAGAAGATCATACTCTCGGAAATCAATTTCTATGAACAGCTGCCAGAAAAATTCATTTCCATAGAAAATTAAGAAATTACCATCTGCTAATTTGTGTATTGATTTTCCTTTAACATTCTTTATCATGGGAGAAACATTTATTACAAAAATAGAAAAAAACAATTAGACAGATCCAACATTGTTAACCAGGGCACCAATGTAAAAAATATATGGAATTGGTTGATACAAAACTCAGGACACATTAAAGCCACTTGGAATCAAGAAATAAAAATCTAAGTCATCAGGTTTTACAAAGGCGCTCTTACTCTTGCCTACTGTGGCAAACAACTCATGCAGGCGACAATATTTGACAGAAGGGCTTTCTTTTTGATGTAAGCATGTCTATATTCTATATATATGGCTGTGATATTCTGACATATACATGTATAAGTTCATTTCCCTATTCTTTTCTCCCCTCAAAAGGTCATCATTATGCGTGTAGCAAAAATACACCTTATTCATTTTCCAAGTCAAGGAACAAAACATGTTATCAAATGTTTGGATCAGAAACATAATAAACAGAAATCAGTTCTACAAATTGTTACAATCAGTATTTTTCTATTTGATAATCATCTCTTCAAAAACCGAATAAAGGATTTTAAAACACATTTTCCAAGATAAATACTGGTGTATGATGGGTGCTCATCAGCATAAAATCAATCAGGGTGCTTCAAGCCCTCGGCTATTGACAGGTTTTCACCCAACTTACTGGGTAACAAACAAGCAAATATAGGTTGAAGCACTTGCAAATATAGTTCTCAGCAGGTTGAAGTTTGGCACTATTGCGTAGATAGGAATACTTTAAATGAATTCTAAAACTTGACTTGTGCTCATCTATTTTCATGTCCAATCTCCATTTCTAAGAGGATGTAAATATTTTTGAAACTGCCCCTATCAATTTCTCCTCTCAATTTCCAACAAGAGCATTTAAAATATTTTTGTAATTTTTCACATAAAAGAACTAACTTTAAACTGCATTCTAGAGTTTCGCCAACAAAAATTGACAGAAAAGAGGAAATTCAAATCTTGTCCATGGGTTTCATTTTTTAGACTAACTTTGATTGTGAAAGCAAATTTGGTTCAGCAAATTGGATAGCACTAAGACATCAAGGGAGAAAATTTTGACCAAAAAAACATAAAAATAGCTCTGAAAAGTTATCAGATATCAGAATAATTAAAAAACGCCATGGACATTATATAGAAAGCTCACATTTTTGGATTTTCAGTAATGGCTAATGGATACAATGATACAAGGGAGCCTGTTGCATCATTGATATTCACTGATAAGACAACATTCTTATGCATGTTACAGGCCTATGAGGGAAAAGGACCAAAGGCAGTTGAATGACATATAATCAGCACCCATAAGAGACACGGGGGAAGTTGTAAAGGGGGTTAAAGCAAGAACATTAACTAAGATTCTAGTTTTTCCACCATTGGAAAGGAAAAAAAAAAAGATGGTGGTGGTGGTGGT
>JAUEKY010018783.1:0-11831 GCA_031833965.1 Scyllaea pelagica
CTCTCTCTCTCTCTCTCTCTCTCTCTCTCTCTCTCTCCCTCTCCCCCCCCCCCCCGCTCTCTCATCTGCTAGTTTCTCCATCTGTACAAAGGCTTTGTCTATTTGAAGGGCTGCACATCTCATGAAAATAATGTTTTGAGTACTACTATTTTCAGAGATAGCTCCATTTCTATATCTTTGTCTGAATACATTGAGAGAATGTTCAATGTACTAAATGTTGTACCCTTGCAAAAGAAGATAAAAACATTATCCATAAATGTGTGCCCTGTTGTGCAATTCTCTACTCTTTGTTTTAATTCCTGCTCTATTTCATTCTACTCTGTCTTTTCCACTGTATTCTTTTTCTTTTTGAGATGTGCAAATTTTCCTTCAATATATGATTTCCTAGAAATATATGTGGCAGGGTCCTCTATCAACACCACCCTTTGATTTACTATGTATACCTATCATTTCAATCTCTCCCATAGGTGCTATAAGACCTTAGCTGTTTGTTGCCACCTAAGAAAATAAAATCTAAACAAAGAAGCAATGAATTCAATCTCAGTTGATATTTTGTTTGTACCATTGAGCGACCTTTCTTCTTCCTCTTCAGGGGCCATCAAAGGAGCCAAGCACATAATTACCAACACCATTGCCACTAGTGGTCAGTTCCATTTCTACATGGAGCAAATTTCGGTCATCTGTCACCCTAATGGCATCGGCGGCATGGACATAAAAGCCACCACTCAGTGGGTGGACAGTCTGCAGGAGACCGTCTCTCAGATTCTTGGCATCAAACAGTCAGAGTACGTCTTCTCTCAGGAAATGTGATGATGGAATATGGAACTATTAAATTGTCAAGTTGTTTAATTGTGTTACTGTGTTTAGTTGGTATTTTTTGTACAGTTTAAAACACATTTAAACTGAAGTTGAAGGGACCTGGGTTTTTATTTCAGTCTAAAGATATTTCTGTTTAGAAATACATTATCTCTTGATATAGAGTTGATAAGCAGCCAAACAGATTTTTAAAAATTGTTTTTAGTGTAGGGGATTTTTCAGTTTAGCTGTTTTTTGTTTGAATTTTTTTCTCTGTATACTTATCATGTTTCATTACCTTCTGCCTCTGTAATGCATTTTAGGGACCCTTTTGGATCTGTGCTATAGAGATGCTGTATATATAGGTTATATATTTACGAGTAATTTAGCGCCAGTATGGGAAAAGGTAGGCTGTGGTTTTGATTTCAGGCCATGACATACCCAAATCATGAAAATTGTTTATTTAGCAGCTGCCCACTTGGCATTTGGTATCATGAGAACAGTGCTAGGACTTGTTGGCCTGGTGATAGAATAATGTGACTCGGTGAGATATTTGTCTGAGTCCTTTATTTATCTCTGCTGCATGTTAACATGTCCAGAGCGCTCTGCTACGGATGTGACCTGTAAATTATAGAGTATTTGAACAGGCCTTAAACCTTAATGTTAAAACACTCATTGCCATTTGGCTAAGTCAATTCTATTGGGACCATTCATACCACAAGGCCTTCTATGTATCTAACACTTGAAATGACTGATTCATTCTGCAAATGCATCTAACACTTTGAATTATCTATAAAGGAAGACTTTCAATCATTCATCTAGCATTTTGGTTGAAAGGCTTTAAATCACCTGTCTACCGTAACAGTAGGAAGATTGTCTATCACTCACCAAGCATTTGACTGAACCAAGACCTATCCATCATCTAGCACTTTGACTGAACCAAGACCTTCTATCACTCACCAAGCATTTGACTGAACCAAGACCTTCTATCACTCACCAAGCATTTTGACTGAACCAGAATCTTTTAATACTCACCAAGCATTTGACTGAAAAAGACCTTCTATCACTCACCAAGCATTTAACTGAAACGAGACCTTCTGTCACTCACCAAGCATTTGACTGAAACAAGACCTTCTGTCACTCACCAGGCATTTTGACTGAACCAAGATCTTCTAGCACTTTGACTTCAACAGCAAAGCTCTAGATAAAGTATTTACAGTAACAGCTGCAAGACCATCTGTCACTCATTTTGTATTTTGACTGCAATGCAATGTTCTTGATAAAATGTCTACTAAAACAACACCAAGACCTTCTATCACTGATTGAGCACTTTGACTACAACTACTAAGCTTTCAATAGATTGTCTACAAAAACACTATCAAGACTTTCTAACACTCATATAGCATTTTGACTTCAACTGCAATGGTCCAGATGAATTGTCTACTGTAACAGTAGGTAAATCTTCTTTTATTTACCAAGCATTCTGATTGAACCAAGGCCTCTATCACTCATATAGTATTTTGTCTACAACAACAAGGCTCTAGATAAACTGTCTACTGTAACCACAACAAGGCCTTCTGTACTGCAATGTAATCTGATTTGTTTCTATTTCAGGGTGAGTGTTGAGCTGGAGAGACTTGGAGGTGCGTTTGGAGGGAAGATTACCCAGCCTGCCTGGGTGTGTGGCTTGTGTGCTCTGGCCTCTCAGCATACAGGAAGGTAAGGGTCTCAGAATTATCATTTATTTGTCATCATCATGGTGATCATCATCCTCCTCCTCCTCCTCCTTCTCATCATCATCATCATCATCATCATTGTCACCAATGTCATCTTCATCATTATCATCATCATCATCATTGTCATCCTAATCATCATGATGATCGTCATCTTCATCATCATTATTGTCATCTTCATCATCATCATCATCCTTATCATCATCAACATAATCATCAACGTCAAAATCATCATGATCTTCATTATCATGATCATCATGATCATCATCATTATCATCATCATTATCATCATTATCATCGTCATCATTATATTTTCCATGTTAATAGTCATTATTACTGATGGCATTCACATTCTTTATAATGAAATTGCTGAGAAATTTAACCCTACCTACCCCAGGTCAATGCGACTGAAAATGCCATTGCACACCGCCATGGAGATGTTGGCTAAGAGATCTGGCTACATGGGATCTTACCAGGTGAGATTCTGAACATTTCCAAAGAATTCTTTCACAGTTATTATATGAAAAGAGCTAATGGCACTTGCAAAGGATTTCATAGGGAATGTACTGCTTATCCCAACAGATTTCAAACATCCTCTCAAATGGCCCAATACTGTGCTGAATGTAATTTTATCTGTAAGGGGAATGTGCTTTTGTGTGGTTTATGTTTTTCATTCAGTTAGATTCATTAGCACATAATCAATCACTAGATCCATTTTCTCAAGAATTTAGGTAAAATTTTATCTGTATGGGGCATGTGCTTGTGTATGATTCATTAGCACATAATCAATCACTAGATCCATTCTCTCAAGAATTTAGAAGCCTTCTGGTGTTGTTTATATAGCACAAGATCCATTGAGCATACTCACAGCATTTCACAACTGGTCCCAAACCAACAGCAATACAAGATAAACTGGACAAGACGCGCAGCTTGCTAATTGATAATAGAATTATTTTCAGACAATGACAATTGTAAGAGACACCTTAATGGAGTAGGAAAAAATGTGAGTAAAGATCCTTCTTCAAAGACTCAATTTTACGCTGTTGATGACGAAAATTATGGAATAGAGATCCTTCTGCAAGGACTCTATTTTACGCTGTTGCTGACAAAAATTAGGCAGTAAAGATCCTTCTCCAAGGACTCAATTTTACACTGTTGCTGACAAAAATTAGGGAGTAAAGATCCTTCTCCAAGGACTCAATTTTACGCTGTTGATGACGAAAATTATGGAGTAAAGATCCTTCTCCAAGGACTCAATTTTACGCTGTTGATGACGAAAATTACAGAGTAAAGATCCTTCTCCAAGGACTCAATTTTGCGCTGTTGATGACGAAAATTATGGAGTAAAGATCCTTCTCCAAGGACTCAATTTTACCCTGTTGATGACAAAAATTACAGAGTAAAGATCCTTCTCCAAGGACTCAATTTTGCGCTGTTGATGACGGAAATTCAACCACACACAGAGTCTAGCAGTAGACCCCAAAACTGCATATCTGGAATTTATGCAAGGCATCCTACAGAACTTTTAAATTTTTTCATCTCTTTCTCCCATTTTTTTTTTCCACCATCCAGGTCGGAGTGGACGACAACGGCAAGCTGTTGGGCATTGACTTGACGCTGTATGAAGACTGCGGCTTTGATGACAACGAGGCCGTTTGCTACCTGCTGAATGACTACATGGACAACAGTAGGGCTACATCCTTTTAGCAGCTCTTTGTGTTGTAAAAGAACACAAATGTTATGTAGTGGTCTGGGAAAATCATGGAACTGTTTGCAAAGACAAAATTTGCAAAAAATCTACTGGTGTTTGTTTTGATTTGTTCTCTGTTCCCCTTTGTACCACTCAATGACAGTGTGGGGACCTGACATAATGTTTGTTACCAGAATGTGTCAGAAAGTACAAACTCAATCTGGTATCAAACAAAAGTAAGGAAAAACTCTTGAGCCAAGAAATTAAGACAAGTAGGGGGCTAGCCCACTGTGCTCACTCTTGAATGACCCAAAGAAAAAACACATTGAGGTGTACATATAGGGAGGTCAAACAAATCTTAACGTAGCCTGAGATTGGACTTGCAGCCTTATCTATAAAGATACGCTGATGAGCCACTAGGCAAAATTTATTGGTCAGAGGTCAAATTAGCAAATACAACTTTCTAAAACAAGAATTTATTCATCTATTAGTATTAGCCCAAAGACAAAAAAAAAAATCTAAGTTTAATTATGAGAGGAAATATTAATATTATTGGTAATTAACAAGTTTTGTGCTGTATGAAATTTCTTGAGGCTACCTACCTTTTGCCATCAGAGTGCAGCAAATTCCATGAATTGCATACCATTCTTTTGGAAATTTCTTTAGCTTTTAGAACTAGCTCTAGTGCATGGGAGTTTTTTTTTGTAGTCTGTGTATCTGCTCAGCAGATAATTTATGAAAAAAGTACAATTAAGTCTGCCTTTGTTGCTTGATTCATTTGTTTATGATTAAGGCAGTAATGATGATAATAGTAATGATAATGATAATAACATAATAATAATATTAGTAATGATAATGATGATAGAAATGGTGATTATAATGATAATGATACAAGTATTTCTAGAGCGCTTATTGCTAAGGCCCCATACATCTATAACACACTTATAAAAATGATTAGAAATATATTCCAAACTTATCTTTTTGTAGGAATTGTAGAAACTACAACTTTCACTAAAGAAAAAGCATACTTAAGTAATTCAAAATCTGTTTTAGTGTATTTTTTTAAATGAGTTTTTCTCAATTATACTACTCCTTGACAGACAGAATAAAAAACTCATTAAAAAAAATACACTAAAACAGATTTTGAATTACTTAAGTATGCTTTTTCTTTAGTGACAGTTGTAGTTTCTACAATTCCTGCCTTTTCCCAGATCACAACTAAAATGTTTTAGCTAAGCTGCACCCTGTTTTTATTACTATAAAGCAAATTTTACTTCAACTGCACTCTCAAAGATCCTGGTCTATAACCCTGAGGGCAAAGTCTGAACTCTGATTTTGTTATCACACTTATCAGCTGTACTTTTCTAATTTGTACAGGTCCCTCTATTTATATGCTATACTGCTACCATTTCTTGTACACTGGTATATAGCATGTTGACTTTAGTTTATTTCTGATGCTGATATCATCCAAACATGATTTCCTTTGAGGAATTGGACTTTATGGCACAAATTCGATCCCCTACTAGGCTAAAAAGATTTTTGGTTTCCTTCAATAAGAAAAATAACCCCAATAACTCAATTTGCAGAGCCGCTCTGTGGCAGACATCTGTGAAATATCCAGTCTTTCCTTCTTTCCTTGAATATGAATTTGACTCAAAGGAAAAAACAAATTCCTCTTGGGTATTGATTATAGTGAATGTAGTTGGGTTTAAAATATTCTTTATCACACATTATTCTTCCATCCCTAGGCTACTACTGTGCCAACTGGAGATACACCCCCATCAAGGTGAAGACCGACAAAGCCGTCAACTGTGCATGCCGAGCCCCTTGTAAGAAGCCTTTTCAATTTCATTGTTACTTCCCTTTCATTTGTTCGCAGTATCACAATTTTTGTTTCCAAACACGACAACTGTGATAATGAGAGGATATTACAACTTTAATTGAACTGTTCCTTTCCTTTCTCAGTTTCTATTATTGCAATTTTTTTCCAGCGTGAATACTCTAATGTTGGCATTATATAACAACCACTTCAATTTCATTGTTACCTCCCTTCCTTTGGTTTTATAGTATCGCAATTATTTTTTAAAATTTGAATGGCTCTAATAAAGAGAGCATGCTCAAAAATATTGTTCAAATTCTGGCAAAAACAACAGCATATCACTCATATATTCACCTGGGGATGATCTATTACTATGCGTTTGGCTAAAAATCAACCAAACTTTCAAAATACAGCACTAATACCAAATGGCTGAAAATTTAGTTAGAATGCTTATTATTGAGTGGCACATCTTAATGGCTCTGTTGGCTAGGTGGAATAAAATTTATCTTAAAAAAACTTTACCAGTAATGGTTTAGGGTGAGTCTTCTGTTTATTTCTGCATGGCAGTATGTTAACTTGCCCAGAGCGTTCCAAGGGTGAGATAACCCATGAAGTATTGAAAATTGAAACAGGCCATTAAATCTCAAAGCTTAGTTTAAAAATAAAAAAGTAACAAAATGATGTTGTGTGCCCAGAGCCTTCTGCCACCAGGATAAGCTGTATCACGCAAACTCGCTGGTGAGAAAGCAGTTTGTTTGAAGTTTTGTATTATTCATGTCTGCCACACAAAAAAAAAACTGTGTTAGCCTTTTTGCCGTCATGAGAAATGCATGAAGACATTTTACCTTTTGATTTGAAAAATCGGTAGTTATTCATAAAACTATTGATGCCACTCCAATCTTCATAGGCAATTACACTTCTGTGTTACTTTTCACAGTTGTAGATTGTGTAGAAATGCCCTGCTAGTGTGGCTTTATTTTTGTCCATCATCAATTAATAAGAGATGTGCATTATTGTTATTTTTATTGTTGTCATGATTATCATTATCATTATTATTATCATTATTATTATTATTATCATTATTATTATTATCATTATCATTATTATTATGCATATTATTGTTATTGTTGTTATTATCATCTTTACACTCCCATTTCTACCTTTCAAACCCTTGTCACACAATCCAGAGTTTTGAGTTTTTGCTTCAGTTCTCTCATTCCTGTGGAATTTTCTCCATGTTAATGCAAGAATGATAGTAATCAAAATTATTATGTTTGTAATAATGATAACAATAAAAATTATTGTAAAACATTATAATGATGAGATCTATGAAAAAGATAATATCTGTAAATGGTTTTCTTCAATATCACAATGTTTATCTCATGTTTAACATACATTATAGGAAAACAGATAATCAAAGTTTTAAACATAAAAAAAGAATATTAATCATATGAAAAGATGAGTTTTGATAAGTTTTCATTGGAAATCAACCATAGACTCTTGCTCTCGCAAATTGAGTGGCATTTTTTTCCAAATTTACAAGCTTAATTCCCCCTTTATTTACGTGAAATTTGTATTTTCCACAGTTGTGTAAAGCAGTATGATCACAATTACATACCGTTACATGCTTGTTACTTTTCCCATGATATAACATATGAAGTATTGAAATGGAATTAAATTTTATCTCTTGTCAGGGTGAGCACAGAAAGGCTTCCGAATTCTGTCACCGAGCCACTAGGTGCAGAGAAAAATAAGAATCAGTCTCTTAAATCTCTACAACAGCACAGCAACGCTACCTTTTTTCAGCACTGATATGTCTAATTGGTGGCAGCTTATTTCTTCGGTTTGAATATTTCATTCCTACTCACTGAAAACCCCTTGTTCACCGCTAGTCCACCAGGTGCAGGGAAGATTTGGGTCACGCTGCTGCCATGCTGGGATTTTTTCAACTGACCGAATCTTTACAACTGATTTAGACAAAACCTGATTGGATTTTTTAATTAAGTATCCCAAAATCTAGGCAAAATCAGAGTAGAATACCATTTTGTGAAGTATTAAAAAGGATTTGCAATAAATGTTTTTTCTAAAACAAAACAATGTCACTCGTCACTGATATGCCAAAACATCTTTGGTGGCGTTTCTGTGGTATTTTTCGGTGAGGTTAGCACCAAGTAATTATGTCACCGAGGCACAGAAACATACTCGGTTGCCTTTCTTTTTTCGCCGTTACACATCATGCTATATTCTCTCTAATGGAGTGGCTTGTTGTTATATCTTACAGACAATATGCCCATGATGTTTATCATTGAGTCTATCATGGAAAACATTGCCAAGGATTTGAACCTCGACCCCATGGAAGTCAGGAAGAACAACTTGTACGTCAAAGGACAGGTGAGTTCAGAGAGAAGTTCCATAGTTTTTTAAGCCCTTGTTCTCTCGTTTAGCCTGCTTCATAGGATATTTTGAAGTGAATAAGACAGAATTCTCAGCTATATATCATGCCATGTGTATTTCATGTTCCAGGTCTATTGCAGACATCGGTGGTCACAGCCTTCCATTCTTCTTTATTGTCAGTGCCCCTGATGAGTTTGTTGTTTGGGTATTCTTTCCTCATTGTGTATCTATTTAGGCTGTCTGTGTACTTTGTTTGTTGTCTTCCTCTGCCTTTAGTGCCACAAATCTTTCCACAAAATATTAGCTTTTCTATTCCATCAGCTCTGATTATTTATGAGTCCAAAAAATTATAGTTGTTTTTTTCTGACGGTTTTGAGTAGGGATCTTTTGTATCCAGCCATTTCCATTACTTCTTCCTTTGACTTAGTGCCACAAATTGCATAGTTCATGAATTGCTTTTTTTTTTTTAATATGTTGATGTCTCTCACACAAAAATCTCTTTCATAATTAGCAGTACTATTGGCTCTGTTGGTTGAGCACCCGCCTTCAACCATAGCTGCTAGGTAAAAATCTCCGCTGTTTTGTCAGTTAGCCATCAATCTTTTGTCACCTGCTGTAATCGTTCTATTCTGCTGCATATTATGTCTATAGGGCTGTCTTGATGACGCACAGGAGATTCTGAGCCGACTCTAGTTTTTACCCTGACTCTTATATGTGTGCCAATAATTTGCATAGATTCTTTTGGCTAAGTGTTATCATATTGCAACAATTTGAGATATTCAAGTAGGCTCCTCAGTTACAACCTGGCTGTTACTTGGGCTCCAATATTTTTCTAAGAATTTTCCGTTAAGTAGTAGAATATTACAACTATGTGAGATATTCCAGTAGGCTCAGCAGGAGCATGTTTACATGCCATTTTGTTTTGAGAGGTGTGAAATTAAAAGGAAAGTATTTTTTTATAGTCATTTGTTTTTATTTTCTTGCTTTCCGTGTTCCCTGCAGACCATCCCCACCGGAATGTTTACATGTTTTCATGCCAATTTGTTTTGAGAGGTCTGAACTTAAAAGGAAAGTATTTTTCTATAGTCTTTTGTTTTTATTTTCTTGCTTTCCATGTTTTCTGTAGACCACCCCCACCGGAATGGTACTGGAGTACTGCACAATTCGTGAGGTGGTTGCACAGCTGGAGACAGACAACAAGATTGCCCAGCGCAAATCGGCCGTGGCTGCTTTCAACCAGGTAAACCTTGGATTGCCTTTATTTTCTATACAAGCTTCTTTACCAATAATTTACTACAAAATACACGTAATCATCATTGCCTTTGCCTTTTTTTCCATACAGGAATCTTTACCAATAATACACTACATGATTCATGTAATCATCATTGCCTTTTTTTTCTAAACAAGCATCTTTACCAATAATTCACTACAAAATTCATGTAATCATAATTGCCTGTTTTTCTATACAAGCATCTTTACCAAAAAAAATGGCTAAATAACTCATGTGATTATAATTTTCTGTATTTTCTGTACAAGCGTCTTTACTAATAATTCACTAAATAGCTCATCTAATATGATTTCTGTGCAAGGGTCTTTACCAATAGTTCACGAAATACTTCATATGATTTTGTATATTTTCTATATAAGTATATTTACGAATAATTCACTAAATAACTCATGTAAATATGATATTATACAAACATATTTACCAATTGTTCACTAAATAATTTATATATCAATAATTTTTTTGTTATGTTCTCTACAAGAATTTTTATCAATAATTCACTAAATTTGTCACATAATTATAAATTTATGTATTTTCTATTCAAGTATGTTTACAAATAATTCTCTAGATAAATCATATAGATATGATATTATGCAAGTATCTTTGCCAAAAATTCACAATGTCATATGAATGTAGTATCATACAAGTATATTTAAAAATTGTTCACTGAATAACTCTTATAATCATAATTTTCTGTATTTTTCTAAGCAAGCATCTTTACCAAAAATTTACAAAATAACTCATATGAATGTAGTATCATACAGGGATACTTGCAAATTGTTCACTGAATAACTCATAATATGATAATAGCTTTCTGTATTTTCCATAGAAGCATATCGATGGTTGGCGCATCAAACCTCTTAAGTAAACACATTTGTGATCGGCGCATCAAACCTCTCATGCCAACATGAGAGTTTTGTGCCCAACGGTAGAAAACGCAAACCTCTCATGTCGGCATGAGAGGTTTTTATACGCCGATTGCAAATCTGGCTACTTAAGAGGTTTGATGTGCCGACCATCGATATTTATCAATAATTCACTATATAAGTCATATGAATATAGTATTATAAAAGGATATTTGCAAATTTTTCACTGAATAACTCATAATATGATAAAAGTTTTCTGTATTTTCTATATATGATTATCTTTACCAGCACAGTGGGCTAGCCACCTGCTTGTCTTGATCTCTTGGCTCAGAGTTTTCCTGACTTTTGTTTGATATCAGATTGGGTCTGTTATTTTTGACACATTCTGGTGTCAAACATCATGTTGGGTCCCTGCACTGCCCATTTGGCGGTACAAAAGGGAATCTGATAACATAACAAAACCATTTACCTTTATGGGGAATTCAATTAACTAAATCCTGGATGAACAATGAACCACCATCTCTACTTGCTCTTCCTTCTCTAATCTTTTTCCTCTTCTTTTGTCATCTTCTTTCAACTGATACTGTATTTTGCGTGGCCCCTAATTGATTTCCTGAACATTTTTCAGCTCAATGTGACCTTTAGCTCCTGCTCTATCAATATCAATCCTTCCAACTGATCTTGACTCTCTTCATCCTCCATACCATGAATGTGGAACGACCCAGTCAGAAACCAACAATCTATTTCCATTTGTTCAAAACAAGATGTGCTAACAACCTACTAACCTACTTTCCCCAGACTCTTATGCCCAAGAACTACAATAAATGCTATGAAAAGAATGAAATGAAGATGTTCATACTCACCAATAGATTTATTGTAGACCAGTTTGCTCAGATTGGACATGGTTATCAAGAACAAACACAACGGGAAGTGGGGCAGTCTCGGTGTCGTGATATAAATCTGAAATTGACACAAAACACATGACTCAGTTAGTGAAACTTCAAAGTATATCAACTCAGTAACTGCTCAGGGCTCTTAATAATCCACTTACTTAAAATAAGAGCAATACTCTCGCCTACCTCTACTAAAAAATCCTCAATTTCAATGAAAACTGAAATTTCTGATAATGAAGCACAGCATAAGCTTGACATTTCCAAAAGAGAGACAGAGAGAGACAGAGAGAGAGAGAGAGAGAGAGAGAGAGAGAGAGAGAGAGAGAGAGACAGAGAGAGAGAGAGAGAGAGAGAGA
>JAUEKY010018894.1:0-18384 GCA_031833965.1 Scyllaea pelagica
TGAAGTCGTAGCCGCTAAGTTCAAATCCTGAGAACAATCGTCGGCTTTCTTGAGCTGATACAAGACCGGCATTGGGAAAGGCTCAAGCAGGTTTCATTGGACCTGGTGTGCGAGCCGACAACACAATCACCAGCCTCACTTCGGTGGGGCTTTTTATTGTGCTTCAGGTAAACGGTATGTCAGACCCAGGTGTTCAAACAGACCATCACGTTTGAGCGCCACCAGCATCTTCTGGTAGCTTGCGTCGATTTAACCTGAAGTAACCAGCTCAGAGCTAGATTAAAGCTACAGCTCGTAGGTAAGCGTCTTCGTCAATTGTGTCTGCGTAAACTGCATTGAACCCATATGCGTACTTCTGTTCACCCCGAGCTGTCTTGTGCAGATGAGATGAATGTTTGATTTGAGGATACTTTCTTCGTAGATTAGCCGCAGTTCCACGATCGACAACTCCCATTTGATTGTAGATAACGATCTCCTTAAATCTAGGGGGCATCTTCGGCGTAAAGGAATCGAATTCATTAGCAAAGCAAAAGTATAGCGGTTGATTAAATTGTGGAGACCATGAGGAATTCCTTTCACCTCTACAGGCAAGAAGCACGGCGCAATCATGAACACCAGTAGCTTTAGAGATTTCTATTGAGTGCCCACGAGCAACGATCTTCTTATCGAGAGTAACGGCAAAAATATCATACTTGGTTTTGCGGATTGAGATGTCATAAAGCGCTGCTTCGGACTTGATCTGACCTGAACATCCAGGACCACCATCTGTCATATTCACTAAGTGTCCTGAACTGACATCAAGTCTCCCGAAGTGAGAAATCAATTCCATCTCAAGACGGTAACTATCGGCTTCACTTAGACCCGACCGAAGTTTAATCCTGTGCTCTGTCGGCGGATAAATTTTACGGTCATTATCACCCAGCATTCGGCCGTTACATCCTTGACCTGCATAGCAAATGTTCTCATCGTCAGGTGCATAGGCGAACGACCAGCCGTCTTGGCGACCATCTGATTTCCTATACGTCAGCTCCATTTCAGCGGTGCCAGTGAATGCGTATACGTAAAACTCCCCTGGTTCATCTTGTGGCTTAAATGCATCAACAATATTTTGAGCTTGCTGTAATTGACTTTTCTTGGCAACAGTCATATTGATTGTTTCTACTTACAAACTAATCTAGGCACTATCTATCATTTATGTGGGGTAAACCCGAGACTCAATAAACGTCCGTTAAATCAGCTTATAAGTAAGGCCGTTGTGCTCAAAAGAACCATCACGCTTGATCGTTACCAGCATCTTTTGGTAACTTGCGCCGATTGCTTCTGCTAGTGAACGGATACTTCGAAAAGTTGCGTTGGTGTCAATACATCGAACGGACATTCCTCCATTGCTACTGCCGCGCTCTTTGGTGGCGCAGTCAAAGCATTGGGTGGATGACCCAGTTTTGAGATTAACCAGGTGCGGGTAATGAATGGTTCCACACTTTGTGCACTGAGCTCGCACCCTATAGTCACAGGTATGCACTGGCTCCGCTAATCCAGGCAAGGTGAGCCAAAATCCATACTGCCGATGCGCAAACCGGTAGGGCCGCAAATCGATATCGTTCCGTTTGCAGTAGTCATAGACCGCATTTTTGTGTGTCTTAACACCAAGCTTTTTAATTGTTGATGCAACATAGCCGCCATTCTCAATAATATGATCGACAACCTGCTCGCTTAACGCATCACGTTCAGCGTTGGTGTAAACAACCTTGCGTTTAATACCTAGCCTGCGCATAGCCTTGGCAACATTTGGTTGAGTTACGCTGAGCCGCTTGGCTATTGCATACTGGCTTAGTGTTTGCAGCTCTTCTTCGGTGAATAGATCCAACAAGCGTTTGTGAAGTGAAAGCTTGTTTCTCTTGGTTGGCACTTCAATTTCAAGTGCTTTAATCTCTCTCCTCAAGGTGGGGAGACAAACTCCAAGTTGCGCTGCAAGCTGAGCCCGAGTTAGCTGGCGGTTTTGAAGTTGAGGAATGAAAGGTTTAATATCTTCGGCTGTAATTGTTTTCTTTGCTGGCATTAGTTTTGATATATTTATCTATTCAATTGTATAAACTTGCTATAACAAACGTGGGCTAATCAAGTGGGCGCATCTGGCCAAGATTCAGACCGTTTGAGTTGTCCTTGGATTTGGACCTTTTGGATTCAGCACGCTTGAGCATCACGTCACGGTTGAGTGCTTGCTGCTGAGCCAGTGCATTATGCCTACGACCTTCAGCGCTATCTTGCCGTGCCGCCCAGAGTTCAAACTTTGACCGAGGCTCAGCGCCCCAAGGTTGGCTATTGTTTGCTGCAAAAACCTCGTGATGGTTGGGATTAGCAGCATAAGCTTGCTTCCAGTTATTAAGCCTAGCCAAGGCCGCATCGTCAAACTGAACCACAGATGGTTGCATCTGTGATGCGTAGATGCTGGTCTTGTTAAGACGGATTTGCTCACGCTGGGCTGGCGTCAAGAACGATTGGTTCAATGAGTTCAGTTCTTCAATCGTGGTATCAAAAGATGCAAGGTACTGACCAGCACGGTTGCGTTCAGCACGTTTGGCTGCGGCTAATTCTTTAGCACTTAGTTTTTCTTCAGGGGAGAGTTGCCCCTGCTTAAGGTCCTGAATTTCACGAGCCTGTGCTGTGACGAGATTTTCCAGCTGGCTGACGCGCCGGCCAAAGCTCAAGCTTGACGGATCATTGCGGTGGTAAGTCATGATGCACACTCCAGACTGAACTCACAGCCATTAATAGTTACGGTCTTTCCCTGATTGAGTTGAAGCCGAAGGGACTGATAGCGATCTTCTACGCCATAGGCTCTGACAAATTCACGAATATTGTCAAAGTCCACAAGACCATTAGAGGAAACCACAGGCTTAGGAGAACGATTTGCACCGGCACATTTCATACAAGCATGAGATCGTTTATTACTAAGGCTGTGTTTAGAGACTTCTTTTATAGTGCCGCAGCCCTGGCACTCGCAAAGTAAAGTCTTTCGAGATGCGTCAGCATTAGTAGGACTAGCCAAGACTTTCCAGGAGCCAAACAAACGACCAGCGTGTTTAAAGGGTGCAAGATCTATGTTGCGCCTACGTAAATGTTTTCTAATCGTTGGTAGTGTTGTCTTAATCCGAAGCGCTTTACAGGCATTGGCAACACTGCCGCCATGGGTAATTACAAACTCTGCCACTGAACTAACATCATCATCAACTTGCTGAGATACCTTGCGAATCGCACGGGGATAGAACATCCCCAACCGGACAAGATGACTATCTAAAGTTTTAACTGAGACGCCCAAAGCAGAGGCGGCTTGAGCCTTAGTAGAACCTAAAGCAATTTGCTGTGCGATGCTCTCCCTAAGAATATCAATCATTACTGATTTTATAGAATACACAATAATATTATAAATTAAAATCCTTCTTGCATTGTGTATGAAGCTCCATCATTTTTGAAAAAGTCTCGTGCAAGTTTGCGGAACTGAGTCTCAGCTTTACGTAGCTCAAGGGCATCATTTATAAAAATCTGATGAGCAGTGGGGGTGATATTAATGATGATGGCAGCTTCAGGTTTGAAGCCGATAGTGTCTTGCAGGCATTGTGAATAACCTCCAGACTGAAGCATGGCATTATGAAACTTGAAATAATTCCAATAGCCTGCGAAGTTGCCAAAGTCATAGTGCTTAGTGAATAAAGCTGTACCAGTCTTTAACTCCCCGACAACTTTGACACCACCAACGTGACCAAAGAAATCTGGACAACCTTGCACCTTCAATTTCTTTGACCAAACGCACGCATGCTCACCTTGTTGCAGATGCTGAAAGTTCTGATCGATGGGGCCATCAGCCCACAATGGCTTTAAATCTAAGAGGTGAAGCACCTTCTGAAGCTGCTCCCAATAACCAAAGAATTCTGGTGCAAGGTCAGCTTCACCGGTTAGGAGGAATGAGCGTAGAGCTTTGTGAATTGCAGCTCCACGGCGCTGTGCCTCTGCCTGAGAAAGAGCTCTGCCACAAAGGCCTGCAGATTTTTTAGCTGTATGGTGCTTAGGGTTTGAGGCAAGAATTTTGGTAATCGAAGGATACACAATACCGTCAACCATATAACCAGATAAACAGTTCACATTACTTTCTATAAGTATTATTAATCCAAGTCTAATACATATAAAAAAGTAAATCTAATTGGCAATAAAAAAGGAGGCTGAAGCCTCCAGAATATTTCTTACTATGTTGCGATACTATGACTAACTTAGATATCAAAAGTCCTCCAACGAAACATTAGTCTCGGCTTTAAACTCCGTCTTTTGAATCAACGGGTGTTTGCCATCAACAAGACCAGCGACCATTGCTGTATCGCGAATCTCGTTGAATGCTGAAATCACTTCAGGCTTAGCTTCAGACATCTTGGGCAGCAAGGTGTAACTCGTTTCCAAGCCAGAACCTTTTCGTCCAATCTTGATGCTGAAGTTCGGGATGCCCTCATCCGAGAACTGATAGTCCTCGTCCTTGAGAACCTCAGTCAGCTGACTGGATAGAGTCTGCTGTTCCACAATGAGAAGCTCAGGCCGTTGCCGGGTGTAGCTCCACGCGATCCACACCATTGCACGCTTCGGTTTAACGAAAGACCCTTCGATTTTGGGTCGCGACGGATTGGACCAATCGACTTCCCGGGATGCATGGTTCGTTGCGGGGTCGGGCCAATCATTGAAGAAGCCGTAGCCGCTGAACTTCAACGTACCGTCTGCGGTTTGCTTCTCCTGTGCAAGGCGATAAAGCACAGCACAATGTCCTGAGCCATAAGTGCCGAGCAAGCGGAACTCTTCAGACTCACCAGGAGCAAGTCGGTTGGGGAGAAAATCGGGCCAAGTACCTCGGCCATTTCCTTTTGCTTTTGTATCTTTGTCTTCTGTAAGACTTGGAGGCATGATCTGCATTTGTTGTTTTCCTTTTACTAGTTTGTTTTGTTTGCGTTTGTTTGCCTTACTGGCTTTACACATCAACTGCCGACCTTAAGCAGTTTCCGATGCCAGTAATGAATTAGAGGACTGTTGCTTGGTCGTAATGACTGTGGGCGTTGCCATCCCAATCAATCCAGAAGTCACCGAGCAGATGGCTCTTCTTACCTTCATCGCCATCAACAAAGAAGTCAATGCGATTTCCTTCCTCCTCCCACTTCATGATCTGCTCAATCACTGAAGTACCGGTGCACTCGAACTGGTCGAGAGCGTTCATCACATCATCATCTTCTGTGTATTTGTTTTGGAGCCACGATCCATCAGCTTGCTTTACATGAGTATGAACTTCGGTGATGGCACGCACAGTAGGTTCAGTAATAACTCTCATCGGTTAAACTCCGTATTGGCGAAAAGGTTCGACGCTTCACCATCAAGAAAGGAAGTATCACAAAAGAAGCTATCTGGAATGCGATACAGCCCGTGCTCACAGTCAGGATCTTTTGCAAGAAACCAAATATCTTCTGAGGTTTTACGGAAATAATCTCTAATGGTGCCTGCATAAAACCCACGTCCATCCACAGATGGATCAATACCAATCGATTTAAGTAAGAATGTAAAAGTACCTCTCCAGGCTGGCATTTCGAAAATCAGTGTGTTCTCCCACTGGGGATCAAAGGGATCATCATCAGGCACAAGCTCACATGCATTATTGGTAATTTTTTGTATCAAAGTCATTCGATCTTTCACGTACTGCAAATCAGTCTTATCTGCAAGATTTGCAGGGCGAGATCCTTTTTGGTATGGCAATCCAATGAACCCCGCCTGGTTCAGTGTGAATCTGAGGCGAGTACATTCCACCTGATCGCCAAACTTCATCTTGGTAAACGGCATATGAACGGGCTTAGGCGTCCGCCTCTTGAGTTGCTTTAAGTCCTGTACTTTGTCTGGTGTTCTGGTCATATCTGTTTATTTGACTTACTATTAATGTAGATGATTTATGTGTATTACGGCAACACTTAACGGCAATGATTGCCTCAAACAAGTGCAGCCTCTTTACTCATTGCGCGGAGCTCTTGATTAATGGTTCCGACCAAATGTTCCATGGAATCGAAGCCAGCTTTACTTACTTGGTTGAACGTGCCTTGTGTAGGTTGAGGCAGAACAACTGGGCAGCTGCAGCAAGAAATTCCCAGAACATGCACAGCACAAACAAGATCTGCATCTGTACTTGGTTCAAGCATCGTTTCCAAACATGCTTCTTCAAGTAGGGTCTGAACCTTATCGATATAGTCATCACGTGACTTAATCGGTTTGAAGTCGTCTGGATCTGTTTCCATAATCTCTTCCATCGTCATAGTCTCTTGATCCTTTGGAATTTCCCAAGCCAAGGAAACATGTTCAACAAACTCTGGCAGCAAGTCACGGGACATGAGCCGATGGTTCAGCAACTGGTGCTCTGGCGTTAAGTTCCAATCCGGTTGAGGCAACATCGTCATCTACAATTACTACTCCTAACTTAAGAAGTAAGTAAGACTATTGGGGAAGGTTAACGGCAACCAACGCCTCAATGTATACCCCAAATCCCCAGAGAGATTCCCTGTTAAAGCGTGAAATTGACGGCAGTCTCTAGAAAAAGTGAGACTATGAGACTATCAGTCATACCAATGGATTTGAGCGAGACTGAGGACGAGACTAAGGGGAGACTCAGAGAAAAAGTGAGACTCAGCAATGCTTCCGAGTAGGGGAGCTGCTTAAATAAAATGCACATCGTAAAAATAAATAAGCTGCAAGGGCACAGGCCTCAATCAAATCTGTTAAAGTATTAAATAGGGAAAGAGTATTCTTTAAAACTAATAGAGAGAATAATTTAAGTTAGGAGCACGTCTTAATCAACAGCGCAGCATCAGACATAAGTTGCACGCACGGCATACTTAGTCTCACTTATTGGGGCTGAGTCTCCCCTCAGTCTCCCCTTAGTCTCGCTGAAAACCTTTGCTACAACTGATAGTCTCACAGTCTCGTGTAAATGTGGACCTCTATATGAATTCTGAGTTACCTCTATTAAGGCGCGGGTGCATCTATACCGCGTCATCATTTCTCTAAGAGGCGGTTCAGGTAGCGCTTATAGCTGCTCTGTCCGTAGCTAATCAAGAGGCGAGGTACGTGATACTCGTGCCTATTGCCATTAGGCTCAACACGCGTGACTTCAAATGTCTCTGCATCAGGAATTAGTCCCATCCGTTTGTAGACCATCAGGAGCCAGTCCATCATCTGCACACTCGTTACTTCAGCAGAGAATAGTGAATGCTCCTTGTCACTATGTACAGATGTTCCGAATACTTCAAAGATCATTGATATTTATTTTGTTTCTAGATTTAGTCTAGGTAAGCTTTCGCTACAACGTGCGTCTGGTTTTGTGGCGTGCGTGCAGTTTAGAAGTGGTTAGTTAGTCTCACTTAGTTGGGCTGAGTCTCCTCTCAGTCACCCTTGAGTCTCGCTGAAAAGCCTTGCTATGACTGATAGTCTCTTAGTCTCACCTTTGACGAGACCTATGTGAAATGAATGAAAAAAAGCGCCTCTATGACGAGACGCCGAATGAAACGTGCTGATTAGTTTAGTAATCACCATCGTGATACTGGCTCACTTGATACGCTCGGTAGAACTTAGTTTTCTTTCCATCAGTAGTCAGCACGATGTCATCGACCAACGCTGCATCTTGACACTGCTTACGTGGGTTAGTGAGAGTCTTGAGGCTCTTATACGCAGAGCCTTTAGGAATATCCAATGCACGGATGATCTGATCAGCTGATCTATAGCCCCAAGTGACGGCCTCTTCAGGTGTAGTCGGCGTTGCATCCCAGTTCTGCTGCCCGTTAACCGGCAGATCAACACCGGCCAGGAAGTCGAAGATGCGCTTGGCGTTACCTGATAGTTGCCCAGAGACGTAGCTTAAATCCTTGGAAGAGTTAGGGCCACTAGATCCTGTAGGTTTATTCCCTCGCCAAGCGTTGACTAGACGTTGCAGCTCACCTGACTGTCTAAGTTCATTGAAGTTACCGATGAACTCACTAGGTTCACCATTGAATCCAAGCTTTACTAGCCAGTCAATGCCTTCACTGCGATGGGCAGCGTACAGACGCCTGTAGGGCATTGATTGAATTTGAAACTCGTTGCTGTCTACATCATCTATTAGCCCAAGAGTAATGACCTGCCCTGCAACCTGTGCTGGTCCACCGTGCCCACGAACAGCACGGGCACCTGCTGTGAGCATTGTGTTCGCCTTTGGCATATGGAACATACACACACTGGTACCTTGATACTTATTGAGCATCACGGAGAAGTCGCAAAGCATCCCAATAATTAGATCGTCTAGCTCCTTAACGCCTTGCTTTGAGAAGACGGTTGATGCTGAATCAATGATTACTAAGGGCTTCTCAAGAGGCTTGCCATCTTGAATGAGGTAAGTCTCTTCAAACTTCGCTAGTCCAGGACCATTGAATTTAAAGTGACCGTAATCTGAATCGAAGCTAAACTTAGGATCAGGGAAGTACGGACAAACACCATCGCTACCAGGAAGATCTAAAGAGCCAATACCACGCTCGACAAATTTATGGACAAAGAAGTCCATTCTGTTATCAACACCTACGTAGATAATGTGTCTATCTGAGAAGTCAGCAACTTTTGAATTTAGAAAACTGTCGCGACCTTCACGTAGGTGTTGCAGAATCTCGATAAGAAGAGTGGTTTTACCTGAGCCGGTAGCACCCGCCAGCATATTGAATTCACCCTCCTTAATAAGGGAATCCACCAACCAGGTGCTGGGGTGGATATAGACAGGCTCTGAGGATGATCCAATGAACCCAGGCACCTTTCCCTGAAGCAGTAGATCGAGCTCTTTGTCTTTAACGAGGGAATTAATCTCTGCGACTGGTAGAGAGATGCCCGCCTTCTTCAATGCGAAACGTGCTGTTGAGCGTCGCATCTCAGCACTTTCGACAGTAGAGCAGATCTCACTGATAATAGAATTAAGTCTCGTTAAAGCAGCTGTTGCTTCAGCTATACAGTCGGAAGCGCCAGATGCCTTTCGCCCACGTTTAGGCTTATCGCGTTTAGGCTTATCAGGTTTGGGGGCACCAAACCCCTCGTGCTTACGAGATGCAGATAAAGAAGGGCCATTAAGGACAACCGGGGTGACGACTGCCCCCGCTGCGTCTCCATGCATATCATCGTAGTGATCTTCGTATTCATAGTAGTTTGGTGCTTGCGTTCCAGACTCGTGATTATTATCCATAAGGTTTATTGGTAATAGGAATTAGCTCAGATAAAATCTTCGCTAGAATTATTCTACTAGCTAGTTTGCTTTAACGTGTGTATTTTGATGCTCGCATTTACTGCGGACATTAACTAGATTAGTTACATTAGAAGAGTTACCGGAGAAAGGAATGATCGAATTAGCAATTGAACAAACAATTGAAGATTACTTCCCGAACGTATTCGATGCTGCAGCTGCTATCACTCCAGAAGAGTTCCAGCGAGTTGACCGTAAGCCGCACCTCACTGACGACGCCATCTACTGGACCATCCTTTTTATTAACTCCCTTTTCCTAGATAAAGCTGAAGAGGCGGACAAGGATGTAACGGAATTGATGCCACGTATGCAGGATGTTTATGAGGAGCTGGCATACAAACTTGTGCCTCATGGGTTTGACCAGGACTATCTAGTCCCTTTGCTCATGTCGTCTGCCTATGCAATGCACTTTCGTGGAATGATTGAGCTTGGTCTCCATTGTGGTGATGTAGTAATTCTCCATAACTCTGGAGATAAACGACGTCGTACAAAGTCTATGAAGCACTCAATCGAAGAGTACAAGGAGTACAAAAAGTCTCGCTTGTCACTAAGTGCATACAACAAACGATCTCTTGAAGCTCTCATGAAGTTGTGACAACTGCTAGACTTGTTACATAGGAATTAGTTCAAAGCATTAGGTGCTTGAAAACCTCCAGCTGGTAACTGGAGGTTTTTTAATGCCACGAATTATATGTGCAGTGGCTAGTGTTATATCAGCTAACAAGTAATCCATATAAAGTATTAGTTTGTTTTACTTTTTATGTGTATTATGTGTTAGACTTTTATTGAAGTTCGTATATCGAACTTGAGCCCTAGGGCTATTCCTGAACGTATATTACTTATGCAAAACTACGAGAAGCAAAGAGAAGTTGCAGCATTAATTGAAGCAGCACAGAAACGTGCAGTGTGGGTTGACTTGATGACACTGCTTGACCTTGTAACGATGGTCTATCCAGGACAGAAGCAAAGTCCTCTTGATAGGTTACGCAAGCGTTCCAAGAAGGATGAGAAGGATCGCGAAAAGCAGAAGCGATACCTACGCTCATTCCTTGAAAGACTTGAAACAAAAGAAATGCCTGCGAAGTGTACAGAGGAGCCGCCTATTGAGGACGGACCGTATGCTCCTGTGGTTTGGTTGCCCATGCATCAGCAGGCACGGCGTTATCACGCTGGACGTATCTTGAAGTTGATGCAAACTAAAGCCAAGAACTACTGAAACTAGTTACGGCAAATGTTGCCTCTAAAGTGTGCATCAAGCCGTAACGCAAGGCTACATTAAATGAAGAGCAAGTACTGCTCTATTCCTGTTCAAACTAAAAACAAAGGAGACAAATCATGAATATCGGAACTGGTATTTTTCGTCAAGTCGATGTACGTGACGAAACGGAACTAGACTACCCAGTAAGTTTTCAAAATCAAGCATATACAGTGCATATGCTGGAGTCACCTCCAATTTTTGATGGAGACCCACCAGCATCTGTAGCGGTACTCACACCCGTAGGTTCTCAGGAAGAAGAGAATATGAACACGTTGTGTGATATCAACGATGAAAGGATTTCAAAAGGAGAAGAACCAGAGTGGGACTTCGGCCTAACAGGCAACCTGATTGTGCCAGATCACTACAAGCTGGGTAACAAGGAGGATCAGCGCCATGAGCTCTACAACGATGCACTTGTGAAACTAAGCATCGATGATGAAGAGCCTAGGTTCCCTGACGCCTACCTGCTTGCAACACATGTAGAACAGCACCTAAGTGATGGTGAGTACTACCTGAATTTCAATGCGGGTTCAGCTAATCTGTACATGGAAGATCGACCCGCTGGTACCAGCGAGAAGACTGGTAAGCCATACGATGCTTTCACAGCATTCAAGCTAGGCACGCAAGGCTGGACGCCGGACGAACGCCGAAGCCTGGGCACGTACGAAGCACGCCTGCCACGAGGTCAAGTGTCTGACACCGTAGCGCACGTCCGCGAAACCTTAATGAAGGAAGGGGACTTCCTCGTGGGCTGTACTGCATCTGGTGCATTGCGGTTTAGAGGCTCAGGCGGAGAGGATGGGGACTCAATCCTTCAGCCTATTTTCTACATCAAGCAGCTGTACATCGGTTCTGCCGTGTCACCTAGAAATAGCAACGTAACTCGTACGAGTGCACCTATTGCAAAGAAAGAACTGACACAAGATCAGAAGAAGGCACAGAGCCGCATGAAAGCACTGAAGGCTAAGAGCGCAAGCAAGGCACCTCAGTACGACAACACCGTGGAGGACTTCTGAAATGAGTGACACAACTTCCTATCCTGTGAGTATTTCTTATGGGTTCAACAGAGACGGTATTCCCAAACGAGCGTATTCTGGTTACTCATACTCAACAGGTTGGGAACCAGAAGAGTTAAACCTTGGAGCAGTGATGGAACACGCCGCCCAAGGCGGTGCTTGGAGCCAAACACAATTCACGGATGGATACCGGAGCGGGCCTAACGCAATTCGAGTAGCATTCCCTGTTGCTGAATACGATCTACCGAAACTCGCTGAAGATAAAACCCTGCCCGATTATGAGAAAGCAAAGGAGACCAATCCCTCTATTGAAGAGGTGATGGAAATGGGACGACTTGGATTGGTTGCTGCCGCATACTTATCTCAATCGTGCGACCCATCCTATGGGGTGTTTGCGGGACGTCTAATCCCAACAATATCCCGACCACTGGAGGAGCACGAGATCCACCTGTATAAAGCGGTAGCTGAAGTCGTACACCGTGATATTGAGAAACATACTGGTCTCCGCATCGGTGATCGGTGTGGTTGTGATGTCGCAAGGTGGTGGGCTGGGTGCGATAAACCAGAGAAGCTCCTGTTCTGCAACGATGAAGCGGTTGTCTATGACACTGATGAGCTAATCGAGCGAGCCAAAACGGAAGTCATTGCTGAAGAGCCCTACAAGTATTTGCCCCAGCGAAACAATGCTCCAGCAGAGAAGACTCCGCTCAGTAAAGCTACTGTGCGAGTAATCCGCTGGCTCTTTGAAGAGGGACTGCCACCACCTGAAGAGGAATCCTTTCAGACGTTGGTGTCACCTGCAAAAGCATTAGCTCGTCTGTATAGCCCCGTATTCGATGAAGACTTCTGTAATTGGATTAGCAGTAGCGAGTATCGCCTCCGCTCTATTGGCGGATCGGCAGAGCGCTTCCTCTACTCAGGCCAGCAGTTTGATTGTGCCTCGGTGGGCTGGTTCATCCGCAGAGTTGATGCAGCCGCACCAGAATGGCGTGACGAATTCAAGGAAAAGTTTGGCTATCCCCCTGGGCTTGATAACTTCAACCCAACACTACGAGGCAAATCACTAGCAACATCTGACTTCTAAAACGATGAGGGGCTCAAGCCCCTTTTCTTGTAGGCAAGGTGTGCCTCAAACCTCTACTTATATAGACAACTCTTGGTTAGATTAATAGTACGTGGAGGAATTAAAATGACAAGCATCGCAAACAAAAGCGAACCCCTAACCAAAGAAGAAACTCAAGAGCTCCTCGGTTATTTAGAAGACCTTAAAACGTTTAAGGCATCGAGACTGCTAGCGCCTGAAGCTCGTAAAGCACTATGGCTTATCTTTGAAAACATTGAAAGCGTCTCTGTTAGTGAGACTGTGCGGGCACTGCTCCCGCAACTCAGACGTGCATTAGATAATGAAAGAGCCAAAGCAGAGCAAGGTACATCCTTATATGATGATTCGTGGGAAGTTTGGTTTAACAAACTGAGTGACGGTGAGTTTGATCTAGATCGTGAGCCACGTCCTATTGAATCTAAAGAACAGTCCACACTACTTGCAGACGAGATTGCTTACGCACAGCAGTGTCAAGAATTAGATAGTCGCATTCAAATTACTCGGGTACTTGACTAATGACAATCACACCACGACAAAACAAAAGAGGTAACCGCGTGATGCGGATTGTCAGTAACTTTAGTCAGGACCTTGATGATTTTGATCCAGCTGACGAAGGACTAGAAGCACGTCCTGTTGTGCTGGGGTTTGGTCCTTCAGTAGAACCCACTACAAAGAAAAAGAGCAAACCTCAGTCTCGTAGTAAACCGACGAAGAAAACAACAAAGAGCAAGGAAGCGCCTAAAGAGAAGCGCAAGCGTGGACGCCCTGTTGGGTCACTAAGTAAAACAGAAGAACAGCGTGTAGCTGAGTCACGTAAATACCGTGACCGAGTCCTCTCTGTGTATCAGAACCCAAGGCTGAATGAACTCACATCCGAGATGTTCTATGACGACCCAGAAACCGGTGCGACAGTCAAGATTGCTGACAAGGAACCTGCACTTGTAGGCACTAAGTGCACAGTTGACCATGGACTGTATGTCCCATCATCTGAAGGTAGGCTCTTGCTCTTACACGAAGCAGCTAAGAATTCATATAACCCAGTACATAGTTTCCTTGCCTTAGCTAAGGAGACTCAAGTTTCCAGTGAAGCACAGAATATGTGGGACAACTTCAGTGAAGTTGTCACAGGAACGTCCAATAAACATTACACGCAGGTGCTGCAGTCACTAATGGTAGCTGCAGTTGCACGTACAAAGCAGCCTGGAATATCTGTACCGTTTATGCCGATCCTAGAAGGCACTCAAGGAGTGGGTAAGAGCGCTTTTATTAAAGCTCTGGTAGACCTTGATTTCCGTGCAGAGATTAATTCTTTGCCCGATCAGTTGCTTCAAGACCCAAGCCGCTTGCACGTCGCTTGGTTACTAGAGTTTCCAGAAGTAGATCGGCTGTTTAAACACAACACAATTGAGTCTCTTAAAACTTTAATCACGACTGATGTTGATGCCACACGCAGAGCCTACGCTGAGCTACCCATTAAACTGATGCGTGCCTTTGTGATTGTAGGTACAACTAATTCACGCGAGTTCTTACTAGATGTTGAGAACAGGCGGTTCCCTATCATCAGCATTAAGAAGGGGCACAAAGTTGAGATTGACTTAATCAAGAAGCGACGCCTGGAGCTGTGGCATCTAGCAGTCAACGCCTATGAAAGTGGGTTTGATTGGATCCCTACCTCTAAGGATCTTCAAGATATGTCTCGATACCAGGCAGCATATCAGTCGAGAGACCCTTGGTCATCCCTGATCTATCGTTACATCGTGGATAAAGAAACAGTATCTGCTCAAGCAATTCTTGAAACTGTTTTAGAAGTATCTAAAAAGGATATGACGCCCGCCCAATCGAAACGAGTTGGAAAAATCCTACTGCAGTTTGGATGGGAAAGACTTGGACCACGACAAGTCAATGGAAAGAAAGTTCGACTATTCGGACCAGGACCTACTTGGGATCCTACAAATATTGACCTTTAAATTAAACAGGAGAATTATGACAGCAACAAAAGAAAACCGCAAACCTGCAATCCCTCGCCACCCTTTGGCTCAAGTGTCAGCCAGAGAGAACGCAATCCGAGAGATGTTGGTCGGTAAACACAAGACTGAGACTGAGACCTACACCGAAGAAGATGTAGAGACACTTATCAAGAGTGACGCTATTCAGCGAATCATTGCGATTGACGCTGAGCTGTTAGAGAAAGCCGACATCAGCAAGGGTGCCGATGCAGCAGTCAGTAGAGAGTGCGAGCAGTTCAAGATGCGACTGGATTACTTGGAATCAGTACTGACACTGGAGCAGCTTCGTGCACCAGCTGGATTGAGAACCAAGCCCTGGACCCTAGCAGTAGTCTCCGTTAAGCAGGTCGCTAAAGAGTTCGGACAGACCCTATCAGTTAGTACTGATATTGCCGCTCCGTTATGGACTTCCGCAGACCAACAGACGGGTCAGACGAAAGAACGTCGCTCTACATTTATGTGTGGTCTTGCTGCGTACGGCGTAGCAGAAGGCATTGGGTTCTTCGATGAGAGCTGTGCCTTCGGTAAACCGTTGTTAGTACAAGGGTTCCCCACGGTCCTACCTAATGGAGTACATAGCTTCACGATTACAAAGTTCTGTTTGGATACAGAACAGGCACAGGCTATGTACAAAGAACGAAAGGTACGCCTAGAGGCTGAGGCTAAAGCGAAGCGGGAAGCCCTCAAGCTAGAGAAAGCACAGCAGCGTGCTGAAGCTAAAGCTCTTAAGGAGAAAGCAAAGGCTCAAGCTAAAGCAGAGCGAGCAGCACGTCCTAAACGTTCCGCTAAACGAGGCAAGAGCCCAGTAGCGAAGTAACTGTTTATGAGACAGGAATGAAAATGACAGCACGGATACGTGTACTGCTCGTATCAATTTAAATTAAAAAGTTTGCCGAAACCTATAAGACAAGTGAGTACTATTTAGTATCAACGCTATACCAAACTACTAAAAAGCTACACTAACTACGCTTATTCCCATACTAAGGAATTTAAGTTTCCAATCAAGTAAAAGGAGGTTTATAGGAAACCAGTGTGGTTAGCGTAGTTTTTGTGTAGCTTTCGCTGAGACCTCAACTGCCGCAATGAGTTTCAAAGCTACAGCCAAGTGTAGTTTGTGCAGCCTGCTTGTTATCTTGGGGTATACACAACGGTATACGCAGGACAACCTCAGCAGCGTGCGCTAGGGCCCACAGCAGGGCCATTAAGTACCTCGCCTAGTGTCATATACCTGACGACTATTTGGGGTACATTACAGAGCCTTCTAGCGCAGAGTTTTGAATAATCAGAAGGACACAGTTGCTGACGATGGTTAGACAATTGACGGCACGGATGTGACACGAATGTGTGTAGTCAATTATGTTTAGTATGAAAGAACCGACCACTAAAGCTAGTCGTAGTTTGTAGCACTTGTGTATGTAAATGTGCGCGGTCAACCCCTCGGATTTACTGCCGCTGGTTTAGATTAAATAGGTGAAAACAAAACAACTATGGACAACTCACTAGAAAATTTTAGACAAACACTCATCAATCAAAACGAAGACATCGCAGCACCATCAACACTTGAAGAAGAAGTAACTGATGCATATAAAGCCTTGGATAAACTAACGGATACTCTTGCAGAACGGCTGCACAGCACTGAGTGTCCCGGCTGCGTACGCAACTACGGCGTGATGCTGGGCGGCGCACTGTCCGCATTCAACACGATTTCAGATCTGCGCAATGACCTAGAAGAAAGCGGAAGTCCAAGCTGCTAATAAAATATTGCAACTTACAGGCTAATGAGCTATATTTGATATATGAAGTCTGGTCATCTTCGTTATCGTTGGTGGTGCTCCGATAAACAAGCATTTCATAGTCATGCTTGCCGATAGATAAGCGACGCAAGTAATTCCGTTTATCGTCTGACCACGTAAACCGCATACAAAAAAGGCCCAGTCATTACGACCGGGCTTTTTAGTGGGAGCTCATAAGCGTCACATAATTCGCCGACCTAAGTCAAACTGTCGCTGATACTTACGCCCAGCATCTTTCTCAAGCTCAGCACGCTTCAGCTCCTCGACCATCATCTTGCTTTCAGGAGAGTCAGTGTGTTCCTGAACCCTTCCGTCTTCAGCAATACCCATGCGATTTACTGTATCTCCAGTACCGCCAGCAACAAGAGCACCTACAATTAGTTCAACTGGTGTAAGGCCACGGTCTTCTGCTTCAGCTACTACAGCAGCTTGATCTTCGTCAGGCATATTAATTAAGTGAGCCAGTGCAGCAGCACCAGCACCAGCGGCACCACTGATTGCAAGAGTTCTACCTAGGCTTGGAGTTGTTAGAAATGTAGTCGTTGCTTTACGAATACCCATCGGGTTATAACCTCATAGTCTTGTTGGTGTTTCATTTAATATTGTAGATAACACCAAAGGCTATGAATAAATGAAAGCGAAGAAGAAGCGTGGCGTAGGTCGTCCACCTACTCAAAAGTATTTCAGCGGAGAAGAGCTGCGTGCTAAAGCAAGAGAGAACATCAAAGCTTCTGCTGAACGTAGGCTTGGCATTGCCAGTATTGGTGTGGAAGATTTTGCTGACACCGTCTCTAACATTACGGGCAAACATAAGTTTACTCGTGAAGAAATGGATGAAATCAGGGAGAAGGTGGACTTCTTCTACGAGCAATACTTATTAGAGAAACAAGAAGCAGAAGCGGAATTCAATGAACCCTATGTACACGCTGCTCGTATAGCTGCTGTTGATGTAGGCGCTGAACCAAACGACAAGATGATGACACCCGAGGCTTGGTTCAAAGAGCATGACCTTCGCCCTGATGGTTCACGTAAGCGTGGGCCTAAACCGAAAAGGAAAAAAGCTATCTGGGATTTAGCACCAGGTGAAAAGGGCACAGCAGAATCTCCGAGTGAACCGTTGAATGCAGATGCACTTGAACAGAAGTTCCTTGAGCTCCAGTACGAACGTCACCTTGAAGAGAAGAAACAACAGCAATCAATGCCAGTTGGTAAGCGTTTACGCCCAGCAATACAGACGACTAGACCACGCACTGCTCGTCAAGACTTCTGGATATAACGACAGAACAAACAGTCAGCTAAGTGAAATAATTCTCCAATTGTTTTTGCTAAAACATTTGTCGAATGTAATAGAACATTCGTATCGGACGAATGTGTAGCGTATGCGTTACTAATATGTAACCCATACTTAATATAGTATGGCTGCCCAGAAATGTATAGACATACCTAGACGCCAACCAAAGGTTGCTAACCCTTGGTAAACCCAGGCAAAGCGATTGGTACGACACACATCAACGAAACTTGATGGGTCATAAGTGTCGGAGCTTTACATAAGTAAACGTCTGCCGACTCAGGTTGTCATTCATCGCTCTGCACACAGGAATGAACAACTGTTTGAACAAGCAGGCACCATCTTCACTGCAACTACTTGAGAACTGTTCTCAATAAGGATGTGAATTGAGAATGCTGCTGCTCTGTTCTGGATACGGAAAGGAATCAAGCGCCAAGTGCATCCGATTACTCCGTTACCCAGGGCGTTGCGTGTGACCTAACGCTTGTGACCTATCCCGTGACCTAACAAATGGCCTAACGATCGCTGGTCGAATTTTAAATCCTAGTAATTGCAATGCTTTTTAGCCACTAGATTCTGCGTGGAAGGGTGTGGCCCAGCGT